>PVJC01043203.1:0-14623 GCA_004026665.1 Murina feae
CACCGGGCCCCTAGTGTAAAATAAAAGGAAGAAAAAAAGCACTTAATTTTATTTCGTATATAGTGAATGTGAGGTTCCTGGATAATATCTAGAGCGAATTTTTTTGTGGTTGTTTTGTGATGGTCCTAGGAAAAAGAGATGTCACAACTATAGAAATCACTAGCATGTAGGAAAGAATTGGTAATATGTGAGCTATGACAGTGTTTATTCATAAACTATTACATTGAAAATATTGCAGATCAAGGTTCATAATTCATTAATAAGTATTCAGTGTCAAGGGAAGAACACACAGAGGTTCTTTTGGCAATTTCAACACTGGCAGGTTTTAATAACTTTTTTACATATTATCATTGTTAAATAAGTGAATTCAGTGGAATTTTTTCCAAAGTTCACTTTGCAAAAATGGAAAAGTATACTCAGATAAAAGATCATACTTTTGGTTACTAATGGACTTAGTACACCCTTTTCATTTGGAAGAGTGATAGGACATATCACTGTGCTGTATTTGAAATCATTGAAAATTCATAGTTACCAGTTCAGTCTGAAAAAGCCCCATGGGGAAATACTCTATGTGATAAACTGAATGTGGAGAATGAAGGCAGCACGATGATTAAATGCTCTTGGAACTGAAAATCCCCTGTGCTGCCTGCCATCCGTTTGAAAGAGGGCGCTTGGACATGCACTGAGGGGAAATCTTAGCTGAAGTCACACATTGAAGTCCTGGTGTCTTGTTTCTATTCTAATGAGAAGAAGACGTTTGTTTTTAAAATGGTCCCTCTTTGCAGGAGATTGAGTTCAACATTAGACCTTGCTTTCCAGGCAGGAAGTCAGATGCTGCTGCTGAGATAACCGTGTTAGCGCTGGTGACTTCCCCAAAACACAGAAGGAACCCAGGACTTCTTCAGCACTTGCTGTGTGATGATGGGCTCTAGAGGTCCTTTCCCAATCTGCTCAGAGATTTAAGTTCTGGTTCTGAAACTGTCCAATACCCCTGAGTTGGAAACTAGTCTTACTATTGGTTGCTGAAAATGAAAAGTCAGAGTCTACCGGATTGAACAATATGGCTCTATCTGGTTGTCTTGGGCACTATTTTGCTGATACCATTGTATAGTGGTCAGTGGTCCTAGTCACTTTCTGTCCCCATGTATGGCTCTTTTATTAAGATATCTATAAAATGAGACCTTATTCTTATTGGTCCACTGAACTATATAGCTGCATAACATCTACTAGGTTAAGCATGAAAGGGTAGTGAGGTCCTCACTGGTCATTCATACTTTTGGATTAGACATGAACTGGCAACAGATAACCGGTATGGTCCATTCTGCCCAGGGTCCCACAGCCAACACCAGGGAGCCAGCACCCCTGCTTCACACTTGGAATAATAGGTTGACTGGCATTACTGAAAGCTATCCAACTGTTTTATGGAAAGCTATGTCCAGGAGTGTATGGGCTTAAAAAGGGTTTGAACAGAGTAAGAGGTGGGCATCATTCACCATTACTTCATCTTTATTGCATATAATCAATAAAACAAAGGAAGTAGCATTTTTACACCTTCATTGTTAGGCAGACATTAGATTTGTATGTTAAGTTGTCAATAAAATCAAAGAATTATATGATAATTCGGTAATTTCAATCTTCTGATCCTTTTCTGTCTTAAAATGCTTTTCAAAGTCAAAACTTTTGTAAACCCGACAGGAGTACCTACATATTAAATGTAAGCACACATTTAAGTTCTAGCATAACTTGTAGATACTAAGCAGGAACTCAGAAGATGTGTGCCTGTATCCATTTCCTTTTAAAGAAAAAGAAGAATACCTCATTTCAAATTTATGTATCTACTGTCATTTTAAGAGGTGCAAACATGTCAGTTGGACTGAGTAGGAAAATGAGAACTTGAGATGGAGTCAGAAAAACAGGAATGAAGCCATGGTCCTCCCTAATTGTGTGCTTCTGGCCAAGTCTATCTAATGACTGCATCCATTCACCTATACATGTTTATTTCAGGAATCATTTAATAGAAACTTATCAAGACCCCTTTTTTTGCTACCTCCAGTGGATAAATTTAGTTTGTATGGGGAGAGATGGTGTATCCTGAAGCCAAGTTTTTATGATTCTGTCCAAAATAATTACCCAAGCTAAAACACCTTTATAAAAATTCTATTTTTGGTTAATTTTCAAATAAAGAATAAAAGTTGGTTGTATTAAATTTGGTATTTTGTATGGTAAATGGCTTCCAGTTGGCAAATACACGATAATGATAATTACTTATAATCTAAAAACACAGTCACCTGCCTGGACAAGATGGCTCAGTGGTTGAGTGTCAACCTATGAACCCAGGGGTCACGGGTTGATTCCCCATCAGGACATGTGACCAGGTTTTGGGTTTGATCCCCAAGTGTGGAGCGTGTAGGAGGCAACCAATCAATGATTCTCCCTCATCACTAATGTTTCTATCTCTACCTCTTCCCTCCTCTCTGAAATGAATAAAAATATACTTTAAAGATAAAAAATAAATACAAACACAGTCACCTATCAAATATACTGGTAATTAATTGAATTTGAATATCTGGCAAGTTTAAGATTCACTAATTTAGTTCACATTTAATTAAAAAGAACTTATGTATAGCCTTGGACACTACGAATATGCCAACTGTATATTTTCCTTTACACAAAACCTATTGTCTTCCTCCTCACTGATTTAATCTGACAATCTATATATATAAAAGCCTAAGTGACCATTCAACCAGTAGCACTGACCATCATGGGGGAGATGCTCAATGCACAGGCATGGAAACATGGAACGGACTGATGAAACTCAGAGGGAAGGTGAAAGGGGAGAGGGTGGGAAGAGATTAACCCAGGATCTTACATATATATACTAGAGGCCCGGTGCATGTATTTGAGCACTGGTGGGGTCCCTTAGCCTAGCCTGTGGGGATCGGGCTAAAACCAGCAGTCTTACATTTCCCAAGGGGTCCCAGATTGCAAGAGGGCACAGGCCAGGCCGAGGGACCCCACCAGTGCACAAACCCATGCACTGGGCCTCTAGTTTGTGTGATAAATGTAAATTTTGATTTCTATGCTTTTTACACATATCCTTTTTGTTATAGACATTTCCAAAAGCAGATCATTTTATATTAATTTTTTATAAGGTGGAGGTTGCTCTGAGAGCCATTCTTGTCCCTGAACAAATGCATACCTGTGAACCCAGTCTGGAGTGAAAAGAAGGAAGAACACAAAAGGGAGAGCATATAAAGCACATCTCTGTGGAGCAGAGGACAATCATTAGATTCATTATCTGCTCTACATTCCAGTCACTTCTTTAAAAGAAAAGAAGTACGTAATACCATGGCAACAGTTAGACCTGTAGTCTGTTATGGTATATAATCATTAAGAGGTCTTCAGCCTTCCCTGAAAATAGATATGAAAAAAAATTCACAGTGGTTGCACAAACTCCCTACATTTATGCTGATTAAATGACAAGTTTGTAATTTACAGGTGTCTTATTGCCATGGGAATGCAATCACACAATTCCATTTTAGAATTCAAGGGCTTTTGAAACATGCTGCATGATTGTTAGCTGGGCTGCTAGTGAAGATTAAATTGAAAGGGTGGCATGTAGATTTTAGAACATGGTGTTGACATTTACTGGCCAATCACATTTTGCAACACTCCTGCATGACAGCAGATGTTGACCTTTCAAGCTTTCCCTATCTGCTTTCACGCATTACCTGCAGAAATTAGCATAGCTCTGCTTCCTGCTCTAGGCTGCTATTAATGTCATTTGGGAATTGAGATTCATGAATTCAGTTATTACCCAGGCTTGAGACCTGTTTTATACTTTAAGCACAGAACGAACAGCTCCTGGGAGCTGGTATTTTTGGATGTTGCTTCAACTACCTTTGTGGTTGAGGGATAGCTAGAAGCTATGGAGTAAAGTAAGTCATAGGGAACAAGAGGAGAAATAGGCAGAGGAGGACAGTTTCAAGGAGAATGCTAAGGGCTAAATAATTGCAAATATATGGGATATTAGACCTTTAAACATGAAAAGGATATATTTTAAGGAAGTCAAATAATGGCATGAGTTTCACTTCTCTTGTTAGCTAAGCCATGAAAATGGTAACTCTTAGAGTTTGTATGCAGTGAGCTTCAGGGTTCGCTCCACCATGCCCGGGGTCTCTATTATCCATGATTTAGGAGAGAAACAATGCAAGGTAAAGATGTCAAAGGCAGCCCGTGGGAGTTCTGTGCATAGAATTGTGAGCCAAATACCGTAGTGCTTCTTTCTAAACAAAAATCCCACTATCCTGTCATCTTGTTGATATTTTTTGTTTAGTTTTTCTGAACAGAGATGCTCTGCTTCTTAAGTATTGGGGGGAATATTCAATGTGGGAATGAAATTCTGAAATATATTATTTTTTTTGGGGGGGGGGAGGAATTAGCACTTCTTATAAGTCCAATTAACCCAGATAGCATTACAATGAATCAAATCTCTAGAAATCAGTGGACAAAGTTGTGACATTATTTATCAAAATGTGCAGACTGTGAAGGAGGATTCTGAATTTTGCTTAACCTTTCCTTCAGGTTTGCTGTACGGATTTGGTAAATTTCCTGTTGTTTTTTCTTTTAAGGTCCTTGGAGAGCATCTACGAAATACCTTAGTAACGGTTCTGTGGATCTAGTCTTTTGAGATACAGGCAGATGCATTTATCTCAAATAGGAATTGATTAACAGAGCTCAAGATGTCAGCAATGAGATATGCATATGCAGGCTACCTCAGTGGCATTGCTCTGACTTACCCTCCGGCAAACATTCTGTGATTTGCATGTTTCAGCCACAGGGAGTTTTCCAGCGTTTCTCTGAAACCAGCACCTCTTAACATACATAAAATACACAAGCAGCATGCTTTGAAGGGCCAAGACCCACCCTTTAGAAACATCTTTCCAACTTAATTCCACTATGCTTGATGTATGTTTTGAAATTACTTCATATGTATGAATTAATATTTTCCCCAAATTATTTAATGCAAAGAAACGCCCCTGGGGTGGGTGATAACTGTATTATTTGTATTTTCTTGTGAATAAGTTGTCCTGGTTTCTTTCTTGTTTGAGAGGAAGGACTAGTGAAGATACATCTATCCAAATGCCAGATGAAGAGCCCCAACTGAATGTCCCATAAGCACTTCAATTAAGGATGTTCAAATTTGAACTGATCCTCTCTACCCTGGTCAGTCATTGAATTTACTTTCTTCCCATACCAGAGTATGTGAGGAATATTTTTCTCTTGCTGTGCACTATACCATTTGGATTTTACATTGAGAAAAATTGAGAAAAATTATAAACAGGGAAGTTGCCTGATAGAACTAGCATTACAAAATCATTCTGAATTCTGGGATGAAGAGTTGGATGGAGATGTGCTGAGCATGGGTAGGACAAAGTAAGCGAGGGATATTTGGGATATAATTGTAGTAATCCAGAGGTCATCATTTTCTTAATCAATGTAGTAGAATGGAGATCATAAGAGATGTCCAGGTTTTAGATTAAGGAAGTCTGAATAGAATTTGTTGATATAATAAAGGGTAGTAGGGATAAAGAAGGAGTCCTAGCTTTAGTTTCTAAAACACAGTAGCTTCTGGTGTTTTTCGCTACAAGGAACACGACAACAAGGAATTCAGGATATATAGATAGATAGATAGATAGATAGATAGATAGATAGATAGACTTAATTTGAAGACATGCAATTTTGAAATCCTGTAAGCTAACTTGATGAACTTATTTCTTTAAGTTCCTCCAGACCCAGGTATGTTTTTCATAAAATATCACATAAAATGTGATGTCCAGTATTTTTTGTTGGTTTTTGGTCCCAATTGGAACTTGCTTATTCCAGGGCCTTTTAGAAGAGAACCATTGTGGCAAAGAAGAAAGGGCTTGGTTTATGAAATGCAAAGTAGGTGGGCCCAAGTCCAGGCTCTGCTTTTTGCTGTGTGATCTTGCATGAAACTCTTGGCATTTAAATTTCTCTATTTTTAAAATGGAGCTGTTAAAACCCAATTTGGCATATAATAAATACACAAATATGGTACTTTTGTGGTGTTTTTTTTTAATACTCAGTTTATTAAACACTCATATTTATATTTTCTTTCTGCCTGTCTCAACATCAACTTTTGCAGACAGGACCATATTCCTGGATAAAACCCCTATGCTCCCACAGGGGGCCCGGGCAGCTCCATTCCACTGGAAGGCACTCTACCTTGCTGCTTAGCTGACCCTCAATCTACAAAACCATATATTAACAGGATTGGATGGGAACTAACCTGGAAACCTGAGGTCAAATTGAATAGATCGGATACTATAAATGTAGATGCCTTCCCATTGAAATGTGATTGCTTACTGAATCTATTCACATGAGAAATTATGCTTCAGTATAATTTTATTGTTATGGTTACTCTTATTTCCTATTTTTTCCACTAAAAATACTGAGAAAAAATAGAGATGTCATAATTTCATCCGAGGAATGTGAAGATATTCTAACAATTTATGGATATTGACCAAATCTTGATTATATACAACATGATGGAGATGAACTGTGATCATATTAATTTGTCCTTAGAAGCTTCTAAAATATTTTATTAATGAAAATCAGCTCCTCTTTATTTTTCTAGTCCTTTTAATCAAGATTATCTTACAAGAGAACCTGATTTTGAAAGGCAACCACAAAGTATGTCTCTACAAACTCAGGGCTTTAGATAACTTAGCATTTCCTAACACAAGAAATAATTGGATTTGTGTGATCTGTGTCCAGGGTATAATTAATTAAGAAGCATTTATGGACAAATGCCCAAAGCAGGAAATTATATAAAAATATGGTTCTTAGATGAAATCTTACCACTTGTGACATCATGGATGAACTTACAGAGTATTATGCTAAATAAAATAAGTCAGAGAAAGAAATACCATATGATTTCACTTATAACTGGAATCTTAAGAGCAAAATAAATGAACAAACAAAATTGTAAAAGACTCATAGATACAAAAATCAGACTGTTGGTTGCCAAGGGGAGGAGGGTTGTGGAGCTGGGTGAAAAACTTGAAGGAATGAAGAAGTCCAAGTTGATAGCCACAAAATAGTCATGAAGATGTAAAGTACAGCATAGGGGATATGGTATATCATATTGTAATAACTCTGTACAGTGCCAGGTGAATGCTTGAAATATCAGGGGGACCACTTTTATAAAACATATGATTGTCTAACCACTATGATGTACACTGGAAAATAACATAAAATAATATTGAATGTAAACTATAATTTAAAAATTAAAAACAACAACAGCACAGTTCTTAGACTAAAATTTCAAAGGTGAATTAATTAGTTTTTTGAAATGATGTTCAAAATCATCTCATACATACAAACATTGAAATATGTAAAAATTAAGTTGTATTTAACAAATATATATTCAGTGTCTGTTATATGCCAGGTGGTAGAGGAGGTAAATTCCTTCTTTCTCACATTCCTTCGATCTTCACCAGAAGGCATCATTCACACTTTGATTTTCCTTTCACACTGTTTATTTAAACTTTTACTATATTCACACAAAACCTGATTTCTAAGATTAATCATGTTTTACTAAATAGTGTCGTTACTTTGCCTTAGATAGCAAGGCCTACCTGCAGTCTCTCTCTTGCTCCTTGCGTCCTCCGTATCGCAAGCTCACTGGGGCAGAGCCTGACCGTATTTGTCCTCTCCTATCTGTTCTCCGTCATTCACGCACAACAGAGTGAAGAGGTGATGCCGGAGTTTGCTTAGAAGACTTGACTCTCTTAGTTGTTAGAGAAAGGGGAAAGGAGAGCACAGCTCAACAGTGACCTCTAGTCCATGATTCTGGAAGCTCTGCTATGGGAGGAAGTGAGTACTTCCCCAGCACTTAATAAAGTGGGATTTTGCTTCTATTTGATTATTATTCTTTGAAAATAGATTTTTCAATAAGGATCTCCTAAAATAGAAGGGTTAAGTGATAAGATCATGAAAATCTCTTCTGAAACTTGTTACCCAGAATTTTCTATCAATTGTTAGATAGAGGCACATAGGCCCAGGAGGAACACAACAGTAGCTTATTACCCAATTTTCTTACTATGTTGTCTGTAAATAATGCAGAACCACACAAAAATAGTGGAAAAATACAAACTGATTATTCAATGAGACTTGTACATGGAGAAAATTCACACTTAAATTTAAGTGTGATCAAAAATACCTAAGCCCAGCATAGTGGATGTGAGCAGTTAAACTGGGTGGCAGTATACTAGAAGGGTTAGACTATGTGTAAGGGCCCGAGATGGATAGCAAATATACTCCTCAGAAAATGTGTAACTTTTGAGGCTGAAGTGTGAGACAGATGAAATCAGTGTTCAATCCCTAGGAACATAGAAGCTGAGAAAGAGGAAGTAGAAATGTCTGGTGTCCAAGATTTCATAGAAGAAATGAATGCAGTTGGAACAAAAAGGGAAGTTGCTCCAGATAGTGGATTAGGTAGATCCTGAACTCAGCTTTTCCCCATGAACACACCAAAATTACTACTAAATACAAAGCAATCATTGTTGAGAACCATCTACATCGAATGAAAAGCCGAACAGAATTCTTGTAACTAAAGATATAATGAAGCAGCCACATCAAGATGGGTAGGATGGGCAGAGGCACATCTGGTTAGGTTTCATACTCACAGCATGGTGATTTACACATAGGAGGGATATCAATGGCCCTGCTGTGAAGAACAGGGAATCTGAGCCCCACTCTGGTCTCGCAAAGCCTAGAGAACCTGTGCAGAGGAGTTCCCATAATATCTAATTTTGTAAAATAGTGGAGATTATATTCGAGAGATGGGCAGCGGAAGACTGAGACACAACTTTTAAACAATTCATGCACAAACTCACTTCAGGGCAGCAGCTCGAGAAGCATCTGGGTCATATGGGGAGGACTTCAATTGAGACTAACTTTCCTGTGAGTGCTGGAGGGGCACGGGTCACTGGGAACTCTCTTTGGGGCTCACTGCAGGTAGGCGCCATTGTGTCTTTGTTTCTTTTGTTTTGTTCTTCTGTCTGAACAAGTGAAGGAAGGCACCAAGTTTATCACTCTCCATTAACTTGGCTATCACTGTACACCCAGCCCTGGCATTCCCGTGAGATCCCTCCCAGGCCAAACCCACTCATCCTGGCCCAGGCCTCTTTCAAAGGACCCCAGACCTGCAACACATGACAGCCAAACGTGCTCACAGAGCAACCGTTCCCGAAAGGCACCAAGCACCGTACAAGTGGAGGCCAGCTCATCATGTACAGGAGCCCTTCCCAAGAAACCACACACAATGGCTGACTTCAGCCTGCACAAACAACCAGCCCAAGCAGGCCCGACAAGTGGCCTCAGCCGGCATCGAAGCCTTTCCAAAGCACATCCCACACTGTGTGGCCAGTCCCCCTACCTCCCCACCACACACCAGACTGTCCACAATGGTTGCAGCTGGTCCTTGCAGTTAGTTGGCCTGAGAGGCTACACCAAGGCTAGTGTTCCCACAGCAACTGTGGCCCAACTACAACAGATGGTATGACAATCCACAGGAGACACCCATTGTTATGTAAAAAAATGCAAAAAAAGCATTTGACAAAATATAACAACCATTTATGAGAAAACTCAGCAAAGTGGGAACAAAAGGCTCATATCTCAATATAATAAAGGTCATATATGACAAACTGACAGCTAGCATCATACTCAACAATGAAAAGCTTTTCCCTTAAGATCAAGAACAAGAAAGACAAGGATGCCCACTTGTGCCATTTTTATTTCACATTATATTAGAATTCCTAGCCACAGCATTTAATAAAAAAAGGTAATAAAAGACATCCCAATCAAAAAAGAACTAAAACTGTCATTATTTATAGATGACATGACATTATATATAGGAAACCATAAAGACTTCACTAAAAAACTGTTAGAACTAATAAATGAATTCAGTTAAACTGCAGGACACAAAATTAACATGCAGAAATCAGTGATGTTTCTATAACTAATAAGGAATTATCAGAAATAAGTTAGAAAACAAATCCTTTAATAATTGTATTGAAAAAATAAAATACCTAGGAATAAATTTAACTAAGGGGACAAAAGACCTGTACTCAGAAAATTAAGATATTGAAGAAAGAAATTGAAGATAACACAAATACATGGAAGGATATACTGGGCTCATGGAGTAAAAGAATATGATTACAGTGCCCATACTGTCCAAGCAATCTACATAGTTAATGCAATCTTCACCAAAATGCCAATAGCATTCTTTATAAAACTAGAACAAATTATCCTACCATTTCTATAGAACCACAAAAGATATCTGAATGTCCAAAGCAATCATGAGAAAGAAGACTGAAACTGAGATATTTCCTGATTTCAATCTATACTACAAAGCTATAGTAATCAAAACAGCATGGTGCTGGCACAGAAACAGACCCACAGATCAATGGAACAGAATAGGAAGCCCAGAAATCAACTGACACTTACATGATCAATTAATGACAAAGAAGGTAAGATTATAGAATGGAAAATGACAGGTTCTTCAACAAATAGTGCTGGGATAACTGGACAGATATATACAAAAAGGGGAAAAGAAGAAAGAAAGAAAGAAAGAAAGAAAGAAAGAAAGAAAGAAAGAAAGAAAGAAAGAAAGAAAGAAAGAAAGAAAGAAGGAAGGAAGGAAGGAAGGAAGGAAGGAAGGAAGGAAGAAAGAAAGAAAGAAAGAAAGAAAGAAAGAAAGAAAGAAAGAAAGAAAGAAAGAAAGAAAGAAAAGAAGAAAGGAAGAAAGGAAGAAAGGGAGGAACTGGACCACTTTCTTATACCATATACAAAAATAAGCTCAAGCTGGTGTGGCTCAGTGGTAGAACATCAGCCCTTGGACTGAAAGGTCACAAGTTTGATTTCTGGTCAAGGGATGCAGGTTTATCCCAGCTTTGATCAGGGCACATATAGAAGGCAACCAACCAGTGTATCTCTCTCACATCTCTCTCTCTCTCTCTCTCTCTCTCTCTCTCTCTCTCTCTCTCTCTCTCTCTCTCTCTCCTCCTCATCCCCCTCCTTCTCCTTCCTCACTTCCTTTCTATAAAAATCAATGCAAAAAATATCACTGAGAGAATCCAAGATGGTGGCCAATGGGACTGAAGGCTGCAAGATAGTGTGTGAGTAAGAGAAGGAAAGGAGAGTGTGTGGACATGCAGAGACTGCCTGTTTTGTGAGTGAGGGACAGCTATATTCCACAGACCTGTTGGGGACTGGCAGACTAGGCTCCCTTGCCCAGGCAGCCTCTACTAGTGCTGAAATCTCTCCCAAGTGGGTGGCTCTGCCACAGAGATCATGCCATCTTGAAGGGGAGAGCGGCTGTGACTGAAAACTCAGCCTTACCTTCAACCAGGGAGACCTCAGATACCTCCCAGGACCCTACAGCCACAATGCCGAGGGATCAGCTGCATCAGCTGTGAACCCACAAACACTGAGACTCCAGACCCCAGTCTCCCCAGCCACAGGCACCTACAAAGTTTGTTCAGGGGGAGACAAAATTATGCCGAATAGATGTTATTCGATTCAGATAGAAGGAACTGCTGAATCGAATAACATCCACCTGGAATTGGTGAATTAAACATAGCTGGTAATGCAATCCATGAATGGAAAAGTCAGAGATCACCTAGAGAGAGCTCTGCCTCCTCAGATTCAGGTGTTTGTTGTTTACGTGTTTGTTGTTTGCATTTTTTGGATTAGTAGTTTGCTATTTGCATTCATCTCTGGGTATTGTTTTCATTTTTGGGATTAGTTGTTGGTGTTTTGGAGTTTTCTCCCCATGTACATAAAATCCCCCCCCCTTCTTTATTCTTCTCTTTCTTTTCTCTTTCACATTTTTTCCTTTCCTCAATTACATTTTCGCACTCTTTTCTCTCCCCTAATTCTCTTTTCTCTGTTGGTCACTTTTGGGTTATTGGTATTGTGAATATATTTGTGTTTGATGCACTGTGAGTTGTGTTTTGTCATGTTGTATTTTGTGTCTTTAAGTCAACACAGGAGAGAGAGAGCTACTTAACCATACATCCTGAGAGGAGTGAACATGGGGAGACAAAGAAACAGCCCCCATACAAAAAGAAAAGGAGGAATTACCAGAAAAGAAAGTAAATTAAATAGAGGCAATCAATATGTCAGAGAAAGAATTCAGATCAATGGTCATAAGGACACTGAAAAGTATGGAAGACAAATTCAACAATATGTGTAAGAACCAAGAGGAAATGAAGAACAAAGAAGAAATAAAAAATGACATAACTATAATAAAAAACACAATGGAAAGCATCAACAGAAGACTAGAAGAAGCAGAGGAGCACATCAGTGAGCTAGAATACAAGGAATGAAAAAATACCCAAGCAGAGTAGCAACTGGAAAAACAAATAAACAAACAAAACAAATCGTAAAAAACAGGAGGAGATCCTAAAGGAACTTTGGGACAACATGAAATGAAACAACATCTGCATAATAGGGGTACATGAAGGCGAGGAAACTGAACAAAGAATAGAAAACTTGTTTGAAGAAATAATGACAGAAAACTTACCTGAAATTGGGAAAAAGAAAAAACTCACACAAGTCCAAGAAGCTCACACAGACCCAAACAAGATGAATCCAAAAAGACCAACATGAAGACACATTGTAATTAAATTGGCAAACACCTATGACAAAGTAAGAATCTTAAAGTCAGCCAGAGAGAAACAGAAAGTTACCTACAAGGGATCTCCCATCAGACTATCAACTGATTTCTCAACAGAAACACATCAGGCCAGAATGGAATGGAATGAAATATACAAAGTCATGCAAAGCAAGGGATTGAATCCAAGAATACGGTACCCAGTAAGGCTTTGAAAGTTGAGGGAGAAATCAGGAGCTTCAGAGACAAAAAAAAACACAAAACCCTAAGGGAGTTTATTGCCACCAAGTCAGCAATGCAATAAATCCTAAAGGGACTGCTGTAAAAAAAGAAATAAATAGGAAGGGAAGAAGGAATATAGGCATAAAGAATAAAAGTGGCAATAAACAAGTACCTATCAATAATAACATTAAGTGTAAATGGATTAAATGCCCCAATCAAAAGGCATAGGGTAGGTGAGTATATAATAAAACATGACCTACGTATCTGCTGTCTACAGAAGACCCACATCAGAACAAGGGACTCACACAGATTGATAGTGAAGGGATGGAAAAAGGTTTTTCAGGCAAATGGAAATGGAAAAAAAAAAAAGCTGGGGTAGCAATATTTATATCTGACAAATTAGACCTCAAAGAGAAGTCCATAACAAGAGATAAGGAAGGGAGCAATTCAACAAGAAGATATAACTTTGGTAAAATATATGCACCCAATATAGGAGCAACCAAATACATAAAAATTTTTCTGGAGGATATCAGAGGAGAGATTGACAGCAACACAAATCATAGTAGGAGATTTTAATACACCACTAACACCACTGGATAAATCCTCTAAACAAAAAATAAACAAAGAAACATCAATCCTAAATGACTCGTTAGATCAAATGGAATTAATTGACATCTTCAGAATAGTTCACTCCAAAGCTACATAATATATATTCTTCTCAAGTGCACATAGGTCATTTTCAAAGATAGACCACGTACTGGGACACAGGCAAAGTCTCTCCAAATGCAAGAAGATAGCAACCATATCAAGCATATTCTCAGATCACAATGGCATAAAATTAGAAATCAAATATAATAAAAGCAATGAAAAAAAAAAAAAAACACCTGGAGGCTAAATACCACGCTATTAAACAAAACAATGATTGGGTTACCAAAGAGATCAAAGAAGAAATAAAAAGCATCATGGCAACAAATGACAATGAAAACACAACAATCCAAAATCTATGGGACACAGTGAAAGCAGTCTTGAGAGGAAAGTTCATAGCTCTGCAGACCTATCTCAAAAAAAACAAGAAAAAATGGTAATAAATTATCTAACCCTACAATTCAAAGAGTTAGAAAGAGAGCAAAAATAGCCCAGTGTAAGCAGAAGGAAGGAAATAATAAAGATCAGAGCAGAAATAAACCACATAGAGATATACACACACACACACACAAAAAAAAAACAAAACAACAAAACCAAGAGCTGGTTCTTTGAAATAATAAACAAGATTGATGGACCTCTAGCCAGGCTCACCAAGAAGCAAAGAGAGAGTACTAAAACAAACAAAATCAGAAATGAAGGAGGTGAAGTAACAACTGATCCCACAGAAATACAAACAATTATGAAAAAAATACGATGAACAACTCTATTCCAACAAAATGGACAACCTAGATTAAATGGACATATTCTTGGAAAAATATAAGCTCACAACACTCAACCAGGAAAAATAAAAAAACCTGAATAAGCTGGTAAGTACTGAAGAAATTGAAGCAGTGATCAAAAATCTTCCAGCAAACAAAAAACCCTGGTCCAGAGAGCTTTCAAGGGAGTTCTAGCAAGCATTCAAAAAACTAAAACCTATCCTCCTCAGATTATTCCAAAAAATTCAAGAGGAAGCCACACTTCCAAGCTCTATCTATGAATCTAGCGTTA
>PVJC01043204.1:0-14624 GCA_004026665.1 Murina feae
CTGTCTTCTGCTCTACGTACTGCAGCTGGAGACTAAAACCGAATTCTCCCAATTGCGACGGCTCTAGGGTGCCTGGTGTAGGTACCAGGCAAACACTGCTCTTCCCCAGCTCCCGACTGGAGAGCCCGCCTTCTGGGAGCTCTCTGGCCCTGGACTCAGGCTACTTGGGCCCAATGCCAAAACTTGGAGAGCTCACTTTCTTAGCCTGCACAGCAACATGGACCCCAGGATGACAAGATGCCACCTCGCATTGTTCCCGGAGAAATGAGTCGGCCAGCTTTCCCTGCCCCACGTGGGAGTGGGGTTCTTGGGGTACCACTGAAATAAGGATTTTCAGAAGCCACCGCGGGAGAAATGAGATGTGGTCAAAGGCTTTGTTTGCATGGAGTTACAGTCCCTCGGGTTCCAAAGTCCCCTGCCCCTGAACCCAGCCCTGAAAAGGGTGCAGCTGGGGACTGAGTAGAGCCAAAAGCAGGGCCAGCGCCCACCTTTCCACGGTGGAGCTGGGTCCAGCAGAGCCTCAGACCGAAGCCCACGGGTCCTCAGTGTGGAGTGCGCCTGGCCGTGGGCCATGTGGGCGAACGCAGGGGAACGCACCCCATGCAGCAGCATTTCTAGAGCATTTTGTATTTTTTTTTCCAGCGGATTTTCACAGTGATTATCTCAGTTGCTCATCACAGAACTTCTCATCATAAATGCATTTGCATATTTTATTTACCTCTAGCCCTTTTCCCACCGCTAAAACAATAGCATTTGGAGCAAATATGCATACGATGCCAGGAATTCACTCGGCTCTTATTCTGAAGCCTGCGTTCTCATTTTAGTTTTAACTCATGAATTTTATCTTCCTTGTCATATTTTTTCCCCCACACGTCTCAGTGATTCTCAGGATCACAATTCTCCTCTTTTCTTTCTTTTTTTTTTTTTTGGCACTTGCTCTCATCATTTCCTCAGTACTAGCCACCCCAAGCCCATTGTTCCAGCACCTTCAGAAACTCACATTTTTGACTCCTCTTCACCTCATTTCTCTTGGAAGCAGATGCTGTTTATTCTGCACTGAAGCTTCAAATTAACTTTAACTGGAGATTTGTTATGCAAGACAACCTCACGATCATGCAGCCTCAGCCAGGTCCTTGTGCTGCCCCTGGCTTCTGGAGATTCTGCTTCTCAGTCTCAAATCACGCCCCTCTCCCTCCCCACTCCCCTCCCTCTTCTGCATAATCCCTGCCTGTTATTCCTTCCTGTATTCTTGATCTCCATCTCCTGCTCTCTGTGCTCATTCTCTCCTTAGAGGCGTGTCAGGCGCCTACTATGAACCAGACTTTGCTGGGCTCTGAGGACACCAATACTCACAACCTGGTCCTTGACCTTGAAGTGCAACACTGGGTCTCAAACCTGAGGGCACATTGGAATCATCCCCGGAAGAGTTTAAATGAATATATGAATGCAAAGTCCTAGTCCTGGAGATTCTGATTCGCTTGGTCTTGAGCGGGACCCAAGTATTGTTATATTTTATTTTTTATTTCCCCCCTCCCTTTTGACCCCTTCTAGCCCATCCCCATCCCAGGCCATCACCACCCCATTGTCTGTGTCCCTGGGTTCTGCGTATATGCATACAAGGTCTTTGGTTGATCTCTTCCCACCCACTGACCCGCCCCTGCCTTCCCTCTGAGATTCCACAGTCTGTTCTATGCTTCTGGGTCTATTTTGTTCATCAGTTTATTTTGTTCACTTGATTCCACATATGCGTGGGATCCTGTGATACTTATCTTTCTCTGACTGGCTTATGTCATTTGGCATAATACTCTCCAGGTCCCTCCTTGCTGTCTCAAAGGGTAAGAGATTCTTCTTTTTTACTGCTGCATAGTATTCCATAATGTTATTTAAAAACAACAACAAACAGATTCTAATGTTCAGTCATTAGACACACTAGCCTAATGAATGAGGCAGACTTGTAAGCAAATAATTTTAATACAATGCAAAGGCAGAAGTAAGCATAGGGCTGGAGAAGAGTGGAAGAGCTGCTCCTCATTTCGCCTAGAGCACAGGGCCCCACCCCATTCCAGGGGACCTTTCCTCAGAGCCCCCCTTCCTTCCATTTCCAGTGGGTGGGCAAAGTGGGAGTCAGGCTGAATGGGATCCCATCCCAGCGTTGCCACTTACTAGCTGGGTGGCCTTGGGCAAATTGCTTAACCACTCTTAAATCTTTTTTAAAAATATATATATTTTATTGATTTTTTACAGAGAGGAAGGGAGAGGGATAGAGAGTCAGAAACATTGATGAGAGAGAAACTTCGATCAGCTGCCTCCTGCATGCCCCCTACTGGGGAAGTGCCCGAAACCAAGGTACATGCCCTTGACCAGAATCCAACCTGGGACCCTTCAGTCCACAGGCTGATGCTCTATCCACTGAGCCAAACCGATTAGGGTCACTCTTAAATCTTAATGCTCTTGTCAAAATGTGTGTATGTGCATGCATGTGTGTGTGTATGTGCATGTGTGAATTGTGGGTGCTAACGTATGTAATATGCCTAACCCACTCACAGCCTTACACCCCGTAGGTGCTCAAAAATGGAAGGTATGTCCACTCTGATGTACCTCACGGCCACCGATGTGCTCAGAGTTTCTTCTTCCAGCAGCAAGGACTCACAGGGCCTCCCATGTTGAGCAACAGTTCTCTCCTTCTGACCTCTCTTTGAGATTCCAGTCAGACCTCCTTTCCTGTGACGGAGGCGTGTGAGGGTAGGTGAAGTGCCTCTCTCCGTAGCCCTCTCTGCTCCCGCCAAGGAAGAGCGTGTAGACTGGCTGGGCAGAGGCTGACATTCACGGGGTCACCTTTTACTGGTGGGCAGGGCTCTGGGACTCAGGACCAGGACCAGGCCAGCGGCTTCCTCTCTGACTGCCTGCCCTCCTGAGGGAGCCCTGTGTCTCTTACTGTCTCAGCATGGAGCACGTTTGGCCTGGCCTGGCTACCTTCTGGAAGGTTGCACCCTTGTCTGTGGAGGGGTGCCGAGCTCCCTCTGTAGGCCTGGCCACAACCCTGCAGGCGAACTTTGGTGCGTGTGGGGGATGTGCTCTCATACCTAGATTTGGGAGTTAGGAAGTCCCGCTTGTATCCCTGGCATTGGTCTGAATTCTCCAACCCAGACCGGAGGGTAGAACGTACCATGGTAGATGAGTAGACTAGAAGTGTCTCCCATTTGGCATATGATGCTTGTGTGCCCATGTCATTGATCTGATCTCTCTGAAGCTTGGAGGAGAGGCCTCTAAAATCTGTCATGAAGCGAAAGTTGGGATAAAAAGTCATAAAAGCATAAATAGTATGAAAAGTTCAAAGGTAAATTCATTAAGTTCAGAAGCATAACATACTTAGGACGAGAAAGAGAGAGAGAGAGAGGCCTAGCTAGTTTGGCTCAGTGGATAGAGCGTTGGCCTGCGGACTGAAGGGTCCCAGGTTCGATTCCAGTCAAGGGCATGATGTACCTTGGTTGTGGGCACATCCCCATTGGGAGGTGTGCAGGAGGCAGCTGATCGTGTTTCTCTCTCATCGGTGTTTCTAACTCTCTATCCCTCTCCCTTCCTCTCTGTAAAAAATCAATAAAATATATTTTTAAATAAAAATAAATAAAAGTGAGAGAGAGAAGTTATCTAAGCACCCAGGGACTCAGCACACAGCGCTGGGGGATGTGAACGCTGAGAGACGCTTTGGGACAGGGGGCCTCCCAGCGACGGGGCCGTCAGGAGCTGCTTAAACGCTTTGCCTGCATCATCCCATTTAATCTTCACAGCAGAACGGCCACCTCGTGAGATGGGTGTGAGTGCTCCCACCGACCCGAGGCTCAGAGAGGTGGAGGCACTGGCCCACAGAATGAGTCAGTAGCACATCTGGGCTGAGAACCCAGGTCCCCAAGTCCATTGGCAGGTGCTTGCCTCCGCGTCCTGGTGTGCCCTCTCTCATAAAGGCCGGGCCTGCATGTGGTTCCTGAGACAGTGAGGTGCTCCTGCCTGGGAGGGGTTGGCACTGGGCAGGAGAGCTCTGTCCCTCAGGCCCCTGCTGGCTGCAGTGCCCTGGCCAGGTGGCCCCGTGGGTGTGACCCGCTGTACTGGTCCCTTCCTTAAGCACACAGAGCACACGCTTTTCCAGACTGGGGACAAAGTTCAGAAGGCGGGGCTGGGTGCTGCAGTGCCAGCCGGCTGCGGGCTGTGAATAACGAGGTAGAATACCCAGGACACAGGTGTGAGGGCCGAGACAGCACCAGGGCCCAAGGTCATGTCCTTCTCTCTGGATGTCGGACTGCTCCCTATCTCCTGCTCCCAGGGCCACGGAAGACTCCCAGCTGGGAATTAGAATGTGTCACTCTTCCCTTCCAGTAAAATCTGAGATTCATGTCTCTGTCTTTCGTTCTTAGCGGTTGACTCGAGACCTATTGGAATAAAATATGTGTCTAGTGGGGACCTCACCCAGGTGGGGGCCCTGCTGAATACTGGGGTTGGAGTGAGACTCACGATTCTTGATCAGCCCGTAAGATTTGACTCAGCCGTCTCCTCCTCCCGGCTTTGCACTGGGCTGTCCCTCTGCCTGGAACTCTCTCTGTCCTCAGTTCTTCCTCAAGGCATGTCCAGCTGTTGCCTAAAAGGATCACAGCTAACACTTAATATACTAACACAGCCTGCCAGGCGCTGTTCCAACATTTTATGTTTATTCATTTCATTTAATCCTCTCCACACCCCTCTGACATAGCCATCATTATTTTTCACATTTGGCAGATGAGGAAAACGAGGCACAGAGAGGTCAGGAACTTGTCCAACGTCACCCTGCTAGTAGGCGGCAAATCGGGATTGCATTTGGGTCTATTTCCAAATTCAGAAACGGACAGCTAGTTTTAAGGAAGGAGCTTGGATCTAGTCGGAGCCTGGACCCGCCACTGAAAGCTGTGTGAGTCTGGGAGGTGGCTGAGCTTCTCTGAGCCTCAATTTTCTCCTCTCTAAAGGGGAGTATACATCCAACATCGAACAGATGCTTCTGAGGTTTGAGAGTGAAATTGTTGGTCGTTCACCATAAATACGAACTCCCTTCACTTCGCCTCTCCTGACTTGGGTATCAATGGATTATATAAATGCAAAACCGGAGCCTAGAAAAGAATGTCAGCTCTGGAAAGCATCTTCCTTTCCAGCTATGACTCAGTCTGATGCATTGACTGAGGGGCAAGGAAGTGACAGCACCTGCTCCAGGTGACCTGCTAAGCTGGTGACAATGACAGATTGCAAGTTGCCTCCCCTCATGTTCTCTCCAACATCTTCTTCCCTCTGGTAATAGAGCTGTTGGTTTTTAGCTGGTTCTCGGCTTCTCACAAAAAGACTACATTTCCCAGCTTTCCTTGGAGTAGGTGTGGCCATTTGACCATATTCTAGCCAATCAGATGTTCAGTGGAAATCACAGGCTGCTTTCTGGAAAACTCCTTTAAAGGGGAGGAAGCTGGTCCTTTCTCCTCGCGACCCCGAGTTGTCTACCTCTGGATTTACTTCACATGAGACAGAAATGACTTCTGTCTTGTTTCAAGCCGCCCTTAGTTGAGTCTCCTGTTGCTTTCAGTCCAACCTAATCCCGATGGGAAGCGTTAGGTAGGGACTAGAACGAAGGCCAATCAATGTTTGCTGAGTTGACAGTGGGTCCCCAAGAGAGGCCCGGCCTGTCTTTTTTCATCTCTGCAGGGATTGGTGCATGAACCTGGAGTTTTCACATCTCGAGGCCCTGAGATGACTTTGGTGCCTGAGGGTGTGGGCATCTGCCTCCGGAAAGGGGGTTGTGGCCGGAATGAGGTTTTCAGGTCTGGGTGTCTGGCCTCAGTCAGCCTTCCTCCTCCAGCCACAGGGAAGAAGCCCACGGGCAGAGACACCCTTTGGCTCTGAGCGTGGGTCTCCGTGTCAGGCTCGCCCGGGTTCTGAGCTGGTGAGGAAGCCCAGAAGGACCCGCTGGGAAGACAAGTGAGCCCTTCTGCTTTTCCTGTGACTGCGACCCACATGTCTTCAAGATGACGGCTTATTTTCTTCCTTAAAGAATGCTTCTCTTGCCCTACCCGGTTTGGCTCAGTGGATAGAGCATCAGCCTGTGGACTGAAGGGTCCTGTCAAGGGCATGTGCCTTGGTTGCGGGCACATCCCCAGTAGGGAGTGTGCAGGAGGCAGCTGATTGATGTTTCTCTCTTATCGATGTTTCTAACTCTCTCCCTTCCCCTCTGTAAAAAATCAATAAAATATATATTTTTAAAAAGAATGCTTCTCTTTTTGCTTTCCTTCTTTTTGAATTAGTTTTTTTCATCGTAAAATGTTTCAAAGATGAGACAAGAATAGAAAGGACCATAATGAGTACCTATTTACCCGCCATTAAGCTTCATCCCATCCTGACTTATTTGCATCAGACCTCGTGTAAAGGAATAAAACATTACTGATATAATGTAAGCTGCCAGGGCGTTCCACTCCCATCCCCGTCTTCCCTCCTCCTCAGAGGTGACTGCTACCAGGTATCCAATGTTAATCATTCCTCTCTTGCTAAGATCACAAACTCAGTGTGCAGTCGCTGCTCAGGGAGAGGCCATCTGGGGCCAGGGAAGGGTGCACGCTGGGCCCCCAGGTTGGACACCAGCTCTGCGTGTGGTTGCTAGGACTCACTGATAATTAGAGTCTCCGGGTTGCTAGGCAACCTGGGTTGTGAAGAATCTCAGTTTATTATCTGTCTTGAGTTGTCAGAAGCCCCGGGTTATTTAGTTTTTTCATGTATTAAAGGTTTGATGGTTCTCAAAGACCCCACGTTGTTAGAGACCTCGCTGACGAGGGGCCCCTGCTGTTGGGGCCTGTGGAGTCGTCAGGTTGTGGAGGCACATTTGGGTTACGTTCATGTCCTAATCATTTACCCTCTAGCCGATCTGTTTCAAATAATCTTAAATTAGACTTTGGGAAAAATTCCAATTGGCCAATGCTTATTTCTAATTATTTTATTAGATTATTCAGAATGATAAAACTAGCCTGTACATTTTTCCTTAAAAAAAACTCTGATTTTCAAAGAATTGCAGATTCACAGAAAGTTGCAAAAATAGTAGAGAGGGATCTCATATACTCTTCATCCAGTTTCCCCAAATGGTCACATCACACATAACTGTAATAGAACATCAAATCAGGATATCAACATTGTTACCGCGCACGTGTATAGTTCTCTGTCATTTTATAACATGTGTAGACATGTTTTATAATATGTTTTATAACATTTTACCACCACCCCAGTCAAGATACAGACTGTGCAGTCCCCACAAAAATCACCCTTGTGCCATCCCCGACCATCACATTCATCTCCCTCCCTCACCAATCAGCGTGCTTTTCAAAATATTCACCTGACTTTTATTCAGTGCCTCCCATGTGCCTACCCCATCAATGGGTCAAGGAAATGAGAGAGAAATATACCAAACTCCTTGTTCTGGAGAGACCCACATTATACATTATACATTGCAGTATAATGTGCTCGTTCTGTGATAGGGACACAGTAGGTGCTGGGACAAGAAAGACTGGAGGATTCAAGAGGTAGAGGGTGTTGAATTGATCTTTCTGCAGAAGTGCAATGCTGGGCTGATTCTGAAGGACGAAATGGAGTTATCTAGTGCCCCATGAGGAGAGACTCTAGGCAGACAAGTCTGGGAAGCCCAGGGGGTGGTATCCACGGGAGAGGTGCTGAGAGCGGAGCCTAGAGGACTGGGGAGAGGACAGACTGTGGAGGACCCTCCAGCTGCTGGACTGACCCAGCTGGCCTAGTCCTGCAAGTAACAGAGACCCATTGAAAGCTTTAAAAATGGGGACGGGCGCATTCAGCTGTGTCACATCCACACAGAAGGACGAGTTAGGAAATGATTGCAGTCCCAGCTAAGGTACGCTGAGAGCACCCACCAGAGTGTTTGTTCCACAATAAAATTTTTATACAAAAATGAAATTGTGGCCTAGCCATTTTGGCTCAGTGGTTCAATTCCATTCAAGGGCACATGCCTAGGTTGTGGGCTCAATAGGCAGGAGGCAGCTGATCAATGATTCTCTCTCATCATTGATGTTTCTCTCTCTCTCCCTCTCCCTTCCTCTCTGAAATAAAGATATATATAAAAAAATAAATCATACAAAATAAAAAAAAATTGTGACTGTGGCTGCACCGACCCTCATTTCTAACCTAGTCAGGCAGAGGAGGCACCTGGTGCAATTGAACCTGTTTGTGGCTGTGCTGAGCTCTTAGTCATAACTGTGCCTGTGTATTGAGCACTCTGAGTACTAAGTACTAAGACCTAAGTACTAAGCATCTATATGTTCCAGGAGTTGTTATTCCTATTTGAGAACTGAGGAAACTGAGAGGTTGAGTCTCTTTTCTGGGTCACCCAGCTGGTAGCCACCAGCACCTGTGTTCCTGTCCAGCTCAGCCTGACTCCAAAGCCCATGCCTCTGAGGGGCACAGATGTGATTGCCGCGTGCCCTTCCACGTCACTTCTGTGCCCCCCAAGCTTTAGGGTCCACAGCATCATCTTTGTTCCAAGCTCGTCCACACTGAAGAGTCATCATCCAGATGGAGAAGTGGGGAGGTGTGTGGCTCAGCATTCTAGAACTTTCAGCCAATTGGGGAGGTTCAGCAGTGGGAGAGGCTGCCTGGGGAGACAGTGGGCACCTGCTGGCATTGCTGGGTAACCAGTCAGTGGAAGGGTCTGTTAGGAGGAGAAGGGTCATCCTTCAAAATAGTGTGTGTGGCCTGGCCAGTGTAGCTCAGTGGTTGAGCATCGGCCTATGAACCAGTTGGTCACTGTTGGATTCCTAGTCAGGGTACATGTCCTGTGGGCTCAATCCTCAGTAGGGGGCATGCAGGAGGCAATCAATCAATGATTCTCTCTCATTGACATTTTTATCTCCCTCTCCCTACCTCTCTGAAATCAATAAAAATATATTTTAAAAACCCCAAAAAGTAGTGGGTGTGTATGTGTGTGTGTGTAGAGGTGAGCAAGGGAAGTTGCACTTAAATACTCCTCATATGTCCCCAAAGCTCTGCAATTGAAGGACTTAGGGGGACTGGTTGAATGTCAATGGGAGGGAGATGGTTCTAGAAGATGAGCTCACAGAACTGGGGAGTTCCAGAAGGCCCCATGTGAGTTTAGAGACTGCTTGGGCACCTGGGGACCAGGCAGTCACGGGCGTGGTCCTCACCTGAAGCGGCATCTTGGCACCAGCACTGCTGCGTCAGCCTTCGTGGGAACCACACCTGCTCAGTGAGCCCCCTGCCCCCCTTCCTGCAGCTGTTAACCAGGTCCCTGGGCTGGGCTGGCCAGGGAGGGGCACGGAGTGAGAAGGGGGGTGGTCAGGGATGGGGGCATTCTGGGATAGGAGGTGGTGAACTGAGAGAGAGAGAGACCCACACTGGTAGGTCTCTGGTCTCTGAGTCAGCAGACCTGCCTCCTTGTGCCTCTACTAGTAGACCTGCTGTGAAATGCTCCCGATAAAATAACTATTAAGTCACTTTGCTGCAAAAATTCAAAACCAGTCTCTGTAGAGCAGTCACCTTGGTTTCTTTGTCTATAAAATGGGGGTCATAACCCTGTCCTGCGTGGATGTTGAGAGGATTAGATGAGATTAAGTTGGAAGGCATCCGGAACAGGCTGGGCCCCGGGTCGGCCAGGTGTGAACTCAGGGTAATTGTCTTCTTCCCTTTCTTTCCTGCACTTTGATGGGAAGCTCTCATAGTTTTGTGGGCACCACGTCAGGATATTCCACTTAAGAAGCATCCATTGCACAGCCACTCCATAGTAGCTGCTCTGCTCAACCCCTAGAGTGTAAGATGAATAAGACAGCTACGGTTCTTCGCAAGTTTACCTGGTGGGGGGGCAAGACTGACACATACTCCAGTCCAGTGGGACAGAGGAGGGCAGAAGCACAGGGTGCTTTGGGGAGCTGGGGAGCTGGGGAGCAGTGGGCTACCAAGGAAGTCTTGCTGGAGAAGTGATCTCGGATGGGACCCTTGACGACTGAGTAAGAGTTAGTGATGTAAAGGAGAGATTTTCTGTCCTGGACGGTAGGACCATCTTGGGTTGAATACAGTGCTACTGGAACTTCAAGTGTGAGGGAGGAGGGGTCCGCGGGGCTGGATCCTGAGGGGCCCTGTAGATCCTCTTTCGGAGCAGTGATGAAGGGAGCTATCACAGGCTCTCATAGGCTTTATGTTTCAAAAATTTATTCTGGTGGATATGCGTCAAACACTTTGGAAGAAGAGACAGGACTGGGTAAAAGGAGACCATCCTCACACCAGGATGGTGCTCTGAACCAGGGGCAGGAAGGCTGGGAGAGACCATAGCATCAACAGCACCTGGGGATTCATCGGTTGGGATGGGTGGAGAATGGAGTGATGGAAAGTAGGAGTGAAGAACAACATCTATATTTCTGGTTTGGAAAAACATCCTGGGTTTACAACCAAGAATACTTTCAACCAAGATAAGGAAGAGAAGCTGTTCGTGGGAATGCGTGTTCTGTTGTAGGTGAGCTTCGCTCGAGAAGAGTGGGATGTGCAGGTGGAGATGTCCAGGTCTGTTGCTCTGGGAAGATGTAATAAATCATCAGCCTCTGGCGAAGGTGACAGCATGGCTGCCGAGGGTCTCCTGAAGTGGAAAAGAAGAGGCCTGAGAAGGCGGCCTCCCGGGTGGAGGGGCTTGGGCAAGGTGACCTGTGTGTGTGGGAGAAAGAGCAGTTTCCACTTAGAGGCTGCAGGTGACCTTGCTTCGGTTCAGGCTGGGGAAGGAGGCTCTGTGCCAGAAGAGGCTTTCCTGAGCTGGGCTCAGAGACCGATTTACACCCATGATCCTGCCCGGCCCGTCGCCTCTGGGAACATCCTCTCATGGCCATACCCCAGTGGGACTTTGGATTCATAGAAACTTTGGTCTCCATCCAAACGTTGCTCCTTCCTAGTTAGAAAATCTCAGGCATCAGGATTCAGTACTGCCTGGCATATCGTATGGGGCTCAAAATACGTTTGTTTTCTCCCCCAAGTCCCTGCCTCCTCTCCTAGCTTCTGGAACAGGGTGTGGTGTCAAGCAGGATTGGAAAGGAGAGGTGCTGGCCTCAGGGAACCCTCTCTGGGACCTTGGGAGAGTGGCTGATGCAAGGCAGCTGGTTGGCAGGATGGAGCCTTCTCCCATTTCCAGGTCCACTCAGGCCGTTTCTCTTCTTCTTCTTCTAAGGGTTAGACTCCTTAGAGGACGGCTAGGGCTGTGGAGCTGTCCGCCTTCTCAAAGCCCCGCTCTGAGCCGGCGTGGTGGGGGCTCCACCTCTGCGCCCTGCATGGAAGCCAGGGGCTGGGCTCCCAGAAGGCAGCTGTGCCCACCTGGGATCCTGTTGCTGGCTGTTGCTTTTCTGCTAAGCTGCCTGCTCACCTGCGGCCAAGCCAAGGTCTACAGTCGCTGTGAGCTGTTCCGAGTGCTCCAGGATTTCGGCCTGGAGGGATACCGTGGCCACAGCCTGGCTGACTGTGAGCACCCCTCTTCCTGGCTGGCCATGTCCCCCTCCATCCACCCTTTTCTTCCCTCTTCTCTCCCTCCTCCCTCCACTCTTCCTCCTCCTCTCCTCCTCCCTCAAGGGGTGTGTCCTCAGGAGCTTTCTCAGCCTCAGTTCTCATTTGTAAAACAAGAATTAGGTGAGATTACAGGTAGAGAACACCCAGCACGGAGTTCAATATATAGCAGGCAGGCACCAGGCGGTCAAATCATAATGGCCCCTTCATGCCCCCCACTGCTAAAGTCAACAGAGTAGTTTATATCTTAACCTTGGCATGAAGATCAGACATTCCCATTGGTTTAGGGCAAACTGAATGCACCAGCAATGGCAAGCGTTGCAAGCTGGTGGCGGTTTGGGAAGCTATGGAGTACAGCCACACCTGGACTCATGTTCCTCTAGGTGTAGCCCCTCTACAGGGTCCACCTGCATCCTTCTAAGCTTGCCTCGAAGGATTTTGTTCTTATTCCTTCATCCCACAAACATTTCTTGGACTTGACTATGCGCAGAACAATGAGACAACGAGGAGATTGCTGGCCTAGGGGCAGGAGGGCTGAGGTCCAGTCTTGACTTGCTCTTTGGTAGCTGTATGTAACCCTGAGTAAGTCTCTTTGCCCTCTGAGCCTCGGTGGATTCCTCCGTTAAGTGGGAGGGAGAGCCTCTGTCCTGATCCGAAGCAGGAGTTGAGGCTCCAAGGAGCTAACATTGGGACCTGCACTGTGAGCACTCTGGCCTGAGATGGCCTTGACCATGGGACCCTTTGGTCTGTGTCTCCACCCTGCACAGGGCTTTGTCTTGCTTATTACACAAGTGGCTTTGACTCAGCTGCTGTGGACCATGAAGCTGATGGAAGCACCAACAACGGCATCTTCCAGATCAACAGTCGCAAGTGGTGCAAGACTGTGAAGGAATACACCAGCAAGGGGTGCAATATGTACTGCACCGGTAGGCGTGCCTGCACCTGGGCTGGCGGGGGCCAGGCCTCCACACCAGGCTTTTCTTCTCTCTGGTTTTGTTTGCTCCTCTTGCCTTTATCTCTGAGTGGGGATCCCCTTACGTGGTGTTGGTCCTACCAAGGAGAGCATGGTGGGGCAGGTGATGGGGGTGGATCCTCCATGAATCTGACTCGGGCTCCCTGATGGGAGATTGTCCTGAGAACCATCAGAATGGAACAGGGATTGCTTCTGATCAGAGACAAAAGGGATACCTGTGCTTCCAGAGGAGTGTGTGTGTGTGTGTGTGTGTGTGTGTAAGAGAGAGAGAGAGACAGACAGACATGTTCTCCATGTATGTCCAGCTCTGCCTCCTGCTCCCTCATCCTGTTTCTCTGCCTCCCACCCTAGAGTTATTGAATCCTGACCTCAAGAATGCGGTTATCTGTGCCATGAAGATAAGTCAACAGCCCCAGGGGCTGGGCAGTTGGTAAGCAACTTGGGCTGGAGCCTCCAAGGGCACGAGGCCGGGACTGGTGGACAGCAGCAGGGAACTGACCTTTTCTGAGTGCCCGCTTCGTCCCAGGCACCATTCCACGGCATCACACTCTGACCTGCCCCCCTTGTGGAGATAGGATTACCACCACTGACGTACTCACAGACAGCACCTGGGAGTAGGGAGGATAAGCAGCTCACTGGAGGCCGTGGAGCACCGCCTGGCTCTTTCAAGCTTTGCCTATGTTGAGATGCCTGCCTCCAGGTCCACTAGATCTGGGTCTAGTAACTAGTTTTCAACCATGGCATCTTTGTCTAAACTAACGTTCATGGAAGGACCCATGATGTTCGACAGATGAAGTAATAGATCCCTGTTCGAGCAGGGTGGGCTCTCTGGGGCCTCAGCCTGTCAGCCTTAGCCTTTCCCACTCCTTTCCCACATGATGGGAGCCCTCCTCACAGGCACGGGGGTGGGATGGGCATCGATGGATCTTTGGTTGTCCTGGGAACAGCTTCCCAGTCTCTTCTGATAGGAGCTTCACTTAGAGTTTCCAGCCTCCCTTTACATTTCTGGCTGAGAGGCCAGCAGAGGCAGAGTGTGGGGAAGGGAAAGTGCTCCAGGTGGCGGTGCAGCCAGACCCATGGGCAGATGTGCTAGAAACAAGGCTGGTAAAGTCACTGGAAGGCACCGCATGTCCAGGGGAGACTAGAGAAAGGGGGAGCCCGTGGAGGAGTCTTTGCAGGAGTCCAGGTGAGAGATGCGGTCCAGGCCAGGATGGTGTCACAGGTGATGGACTGGAGAAGGGTCGGGTCAGAAGGGCTGTGGAGGAGGAGTAGGGACAGGTGATGCGTGGTCAGTGAGGGAGAGGAGGAGGTGACCATGCCTGTGAATATAGAGAAGGTCTGAGAAGGGCCTTGACAATGGCCACAGCCATTGGAGACATGTGATGTGAGAACAGCGGACACCCGAGGGACTGGATCTGGAGTGAGTCAGGCCCAGCAGGACATAGCGCACATGTCTAAACCAGGCAGCATGGATGCAGGCTCAGGCAGGAATCTAAGGTCTTGAGGTGTTGGGGGTGCCGCCTTGGGATGGAAGAAACAGGTTGTTTTGGGTTAAATCAAAGAACAATTCTCTTTTGTACAGTGTGAGGCAAGGAAGCTGATGGCCTGTATGATCTCATAGAGGTGGCCGACAGGAAGTGGCCCAGGAGGTGGGCCGGGTGCTGCTTACTCCTCCCACATGCACACACTGAGAACTGCTCTGTGCTGGGTGCTGGGCTTCCGAGATGACCGAGACCCACGTCCTTGCCCTCAAGGGTCTCACAGTCTAAGACCAAGGAGCCAATAGGCCACTCTTTTTTAAATATATATATATATATATATATATATATATATTTTTTTTTTTTTTTTATTGATTTTTTAGAGAGGAAGAGAGAGGGATAGAGAGTTAGAAACATCGATGAGAGAGAAACATCGATCAGCTGCCTCCTGCACACCTCCCACTGGGGATGGATGTGCCCGCAACCAAGGTACATGCCCTTGACCGGAATCGAACCTGGGACCTTTCAGACCGCCGGCTGACGCTCTTTCCACTGAGCCAAACCGGTTAGGGCAATAGGCCACTCTTTTAAAAAATATATATATA
>PVJC01043205.1:0-14640 GCA_004026665.1 Murina feae
CATTACTCCATATATCTGTTCTTATGTTAATACCATACTGATTTTATTACTGTAGCTTTGTAGTAAGTTTTGAAACCAGAAACTTTCTTCTGAACCCACCAACTTTGTTCTTTTCAAAGTTGTTTGACTATTTTGGGGCCCTTGAAATTTAAGGTAAGTTTTTCCATTTCTGAACAAAAAAGCACCTAGGATTTTGATAGGAATTGATTGCACTAAATCTATAGGTCACTTGGGATTGCTGCCATATTAACAATATTAAGTCTTCCAATCCTAACATTAACGTCTTTCCATTGATTTAAATTTCTTTCTGTAATATCTTTTAGCAATTTTTCATTTTCTGTGTACAAATCTTCAAAAAAAGAAGAGGGAAGCCTTTTAATTTTAATTACATGAAGCCAACATAATTATGGTATCAAGCCAAAGACATTGCAAGAAAAGAAAGTGCAGATCAATGTCCCCTATGAATATATATGAAAAATTTCTCAATAAAATAGTAGCAAACTGAATTCAAGAGCATATTGAAAGGACTATACACCATAAGCAAATGAGATTCACTCCAGCAGTTCAAGGATGGTTTAACATATGACAGTAAATGTAATATACCACATTATGAAATAACATGAAAACACAAAGCTAACATCATACTCAATGGTGAAAGACTGAAAGCTTTGCTCTTAAGGTGAGGCACAAGACAAGAATGCCCACTTTTATCACTGCTGTTCGATATTGTACTGGAAATCCTAGCCAGAGTAATTGAGCAAGAAAAAGAAATAAAATGAATCCAAATGAGAAAGAAAGAAGTAAGACTATCTCTATTCTTTTGTTTGTGGAGGGAGTCTGCTAGTAGAGAGTGTTCTCTTTTGTTTTTTGGTTTTGTGCTTGAAAGATCATTTCTTTGGTTGCAGAACTCTGGGTTGACAGTTATTCTCTCTCAGCCCTTTTAATATGCTATTGTACTGTCTTCTACTTCCATTGGGGTTGTAGAGAGGTTAAATGTCAGAGTAATGGCCTTTCCTGTGTAATGATGTTCTTTTCTCCCCGGTTGCTTTTAGATGTTCAATTTATTCTGTGTTCTGCAGGTTCACCCATAGATCTTAGGGGTGGCTGTGAGGGTGATCTGTGCTTCTCAACTTTAAAAGAAAATAATCACACTAAGACAAGTGAGAAGTTTTCTAAGAAAGTGAACTACCACAGCCGTTCTGAACGCATGGAACAGACGAGAGTTGTTAAAATAATACTTGCTTCTTAACTCAAGATTCTCTCTTCAGCCAGGTGAGCAAACAGCTTCCTCTAAACTAAAGCCCAGAACTGTTGAGGTTGGCCTCAACAATAATATACTCTTCCATGTATACAAGAGTATACATGGAAGCTGGTATAGTAAGGAGCTGCACAGTTTTGTGCAGATCTGGGGGATACTGGGTAAATGTTCTTCATCACAGGGTGACCACCCGGCTCCATCGGCCCAGGGTCAATGCCATCAAGTAGTGATGTCACTACTCAAATGTCACTTCCAGTAAGGACCTCGAACACTAGTTATTTTGGGGAGGTCCTGGGGGTATGTATAGGGTCTCACAACAATCATGAAATAGTCTTCTTCTGATGTTACGTAACAGCCCTCAAACTGGTTCTTGGACAAGAGAGATCTCAGCCAGCACAGATGCCTCCCCTGTGCTTCCTGCATCCTGTGAGGGAGCTGCTTCTGCTTTGTCTCCATCCCAGACACAGGCAGGTAGACTCAGAGATCAGGTCCTCCTACTATCCTGGAGCCAATCACCCCAAATTGCTTCCACCACCCATTATTCTTTGTTCTGGTAGTTGTGGGAATAACAGTAGGCACCACTTAGCATTACCTGCATATCCACACAGCACCAACTCCCGAAGGAGTATTTCCTGCGATGATCCCCATTTGACGGCTGAGAACAGAACATCGAGGCTCTGAGTGGGCACATGCCTGTCGAGGTTGGAACCAGTAGCTGTCCTTTCTCTTTCCACCACACAGTGGTAGAGTCAGGATCCCAGATTCACCTCTCTGGGCCTCTTCAATCTCCTTAGGCCCAGGCCATTCTTTTATGTTCTATTCTTCCTTCAGCTAAGTACACCCTGGCACCTGTACGCGCCCCATCTGGTTCATCCCCAGTACTGACTCTCACAATGAAACTAGTCCCCTTTCCTGGCAGTGACAAATGACCTTGACCTTTAAACCTGATGCCCTTGCATTACCTGAGAAGTCCAAACAGGCTTCAGCCTGAGGCCGGACAAGATGATGACCCATCTAGACTGCCTCTGGCGCCACATGGGCTGTTTTGTAACTCACTCTACGCAGCCTCTGGCCGGTGGTCACCTCGAGCATTATTTTAGTGAAGCGAAATGCAGACCTTGCCATAATTGGTGATTTCTGCACAAAGCCTGTTTGGAACAGAGAGAACTGGGGGAATCTCAAAGCTGAAACAAGTTCAGTCACGTTGGGAAATGCTGCATGTCAAGTTGGGCCACCAGCCAGAGGTCTGAGGGACGGGGTGACCCATCTTTCTACACTTGGGTTTCTGTTCTTGTGCTGAGCAAGTCTCCACAGTTGAACCTCTGACATAACCTCTAGATGTGCAACAGCAACAGCTGCTAGCAACTGCGCGCTTGCAATGTTCCCGGCCCTGTCCTGAACGTGTCACGTGCACTCATTCTTTGGTTGTAGTGGGGTTAATGGCGGCCCCAAAAGACAAGGCCAAGCCCTAATCCCTGGAGGTGAACTGTAAATATGATCTATTTGGGGGGCGGGAGTCTTTGCAGATGTAATGAAGTGAAGGATCTCAAGAGCATCCTGGATTATCCAGGTGGGCCTTACCTTCAACGCCACGATTCCTGAGAAAGTGCACGCAGAGGAGAGTGGAGTGATATGGCCACAAGCCAAAGGGCACCTGGAACCACCAGGGGCTCCAAGAACAAGGACCGATTCTCTTCGAGAGTTTTCGGAACGACCTCAGCCTTGCCGAGACCTTAATTCTGGACTTCCGGCCACCAGAACTTGGAGAGGGTAAACTTCTGTTGTAAGCCACCGATTTATGACAATTTGTTAAAGCAGCCCTAAGAGACCAATGGGTCCTTCAGCCACCCTGGGAAATGGACACTGTTGTCATCTTCCATTTTGTCGAGAAAACTGAGGCACAGAGTTCAGATAACTTGGCCCACATCCCCAAGGCAGGAAAAGGCAGTGCCAAGACGAAGAAACACCAGACAGAATGGCCTCAGAAGCCTAGCTCCTAGCCACCGCCTGCACTGCCTCTGCTCTGCTAGACTGCCGGATCACTGAAATAAATCGGCGTCCCTATCCCCATTTTGTGGGTGGGGAGAATGAGGCAGCGGTGTAGGAACTGGGCGGGGGGAACCTTGCAGCCACTGGAGAGGTGGCTGTTAGAATGCCCGTGCTCCGGATGCAGGTATTGAAATGGCGGCTCTTGGAGGCCGGGGCCTGTTCAATACTGCTCCTCTGAGCCTGGGCCTGGCCAAGAGCGGTTCAGAGAGGGGTGGTGACATGCCCAAGGTCACACAACCTGCCACCGAGGGACCAGGGACTCAGGCCTAGGCTCTCTAACGCCACAAGCCGTGTTTCTGTCCTGCTGAACAAATGCTAAGCTCTGTTGTGCAGATTATAAGAAAGATTGAGTGTGTGTTGGGGGGCAGGACGACATGGTGAGCTCTCGAGATGTTGATGGCAGCTTCGAGGTGAGGGGGCTGTGCCTTGAGGGTTGGAACAGTGCAGGCAGGTGGAGAGGAGGCAGAAGAGATGAACTGGCTGGCACGTGTGCTGTTCCTGAGTTCTGGTGGGGGGTGGGGGTGGGGTAGGAAGGATTCTGGGAGCTGAGCCAGGGAAGGAGACCCAGGTCTGCTCTGCAGCCTCCCTCCTCTGAAGCCCGCCCTATAACTGACAACACCACAGGCCTGAGCCGGCAGTTTCAGGGCCTTCGTCATTAATCAAAAGTCAGAAGGTAACTCCACAAGGTAGATGGGTCATTGGGGCGGGTTATGCCAGTGCCCACTATTGCATGCATTTCCCTGGGCCCCGGAGTGTCAGCTCAGCTTCCAGAGTCAGCCACTGACTCCCGCAGGCTCCCCAGCAGCCTCCAGGAACACCAGGTTCTCAGGAGTGTGTTTCTGTGGTCCGAGGCTCTGTGTTCGCACAAGTGCTGCTTTCGAAAGGGGACAACTGTTGCTGTGAGTTTTGAGAATGGGCTTCCTGGCCTTTGATAATCTCTAGAAATCTTTTCCTTCCTATTGTTTAACTGCTGCCTTCAGCCTCCCCCCGGCCCCACCCCGTCCAGGGTTTGAGAGTGAAGAAAGTTTTCCTGTAAGACAAGGGGACAAGGAGGCTGTGGGGAGAATCCTGGCCAGGAGACAGGATCTCAGAATGCTAGTCTTTGTGCTGCCTCTGTTTGGCATAGGGGGGACCAGCGTGGGTGCTACAGTCAGACAGACCCTGGTTCAGACCCAGCTAGGTCCCTCGTGGCCTTGGCCAAGTGGCTTAACGCCTCTGAGGCTGTAAAATGGGGATAATAATGGTATGCAGGCCATGGATTTGTGCTCGTGCAGTGAGATAACACTCCCAACACCGTCCTTGGTACATACAGAATGTCCAGCACACGGTCATTATCGTGTTATCGAATGGTCACCTCCCCTGGGCTCGACACAGCCTTCCTGCTGGCCTACCAGGTTCCAGCACAAGGCAGGTCCTCTTCCTCTTCCTGGAATCCTCTCCTCAGCGCCTTTCACCTTTAGAGAGGAGTGATGCCCCATCCGCATCGCACTTGCTCCTCTCCACCCTCCCTTCCCCACAGTCCCTGGTAATTTAGTTGATTCCATTACTTCTCCCTGTCCGTGTGCTCCTCTAGACTGCAGGCTGCAAGGCTGCAGGGACCACAGTCGCCCCTCCGCCACCTACGCACTGATTGTGTAATATCGTGACCTAATGAATGTTCCAGTAGCATTTGTTGACTTTATGCTTCCTGATGTCTGGTCCTAGAGAAGCAACCTGAACCTTGTGCTATTCTGAAGGCTGAAACAAATTCTTCCCCAAGTTTCCTGAATGAATTGAATGGAAGGAGGGAGAAAAGGCAATGAGCAGCTTCATAAACACGGCCTCTTGCTGCCCTCTAGAGGCCAAGATGATGAATGGCACGTTCTTGTTTCTCCTTGTCTGTTTCTAGCTCCTCCCAGAACCGGTAAAAAGCAGCTCGCTTTAGCAGAATAAAACTTCAGAAAGAAAAAGAAATGTCTTTGTGGGCTCTTCCCTTGCATATGGGTTTCCTTGCATGTATTCAGTGGCCAAAAGAAAGGGGCCATGTCTCCTTATTTAGGTACAACCAGTGCTGAGTCCTGGAGCTTAGGAGGAGGTGAAATGTGGCAGGAAGGGCTGGGTGGGACTGGTGCCATCTACTCCCAGAGAAAACTCCGGCACAGTGCAGCCTTCTCAGAGCCTCCACTTCCACATCTGTGAAATGGACACACTAATATCTACCTCTCACTTGTAGGGTTAAATAATGTAAAGTACCTGGCATGAGGCAGGTCCTCAATAAAAGTTAGTGCCCTCTTGGCTCCAGATATATTTTGTGTGAATGAAATGCAATCACATACAGGAAGAAACCTGTCACAGCCTAGAAGAATCATGACTAGTATGTGAATGAGCAGGAAGCAGCGTTGTATCCTGGAGAAAATCCTGGCCTTGGACCCAGGAGCTTTCAGATCTAGATTGATTAGCCCCGACACACATTCGCTGTGTGTTGCCTCTCTGGACGTCAGCTCTGTCATCTGAAGAATGAAAGGTTGGGTAATAAATTATCTAGAAGGCGCTCGGCTTCCGTAAGTGAAAACCCAAGGGTAGTGACAACCCAGGGACCAAATCTGGCTTACCACCCATTTTTGTGCTGCCCACAGGCTAAGAATAGTGTATATAGATTGAATAGCTGAAAAAAAATGGAAAGAATTTTTCTTATATTTCCTGAAGTGAGGACATTATGTGAACTTCAAATTTCAGTGTCCATAAAAAGTTCTATTGAAACCCAGCCTCGTTCACGCATATGCTATGATTGTCCTCATCATTCACGCATGGCTATGACTGTCCTCATCATCCACTCATGTGCTATGACTGTCCTCATCATTCACGCATGTGCTATGACTGTCCTCATCGTTCACGCATGTGCTATGACTGTCCTCATCATCCACTCATGTGCTATGACTGTCCTCATCATTTACGCATGTGCTATGACTGTCCTCATCATCCACTCATGTGCTATGACTGTCCTCATCATCCACTCATGTGCTGACTGTCCTCATCATTCACGCATGTGCTATGACTGCTCTCATCGTTCACACATGTGCTATGACTGTCCTCATCGTTCACACATGTGCTATGACTGCCCTCATCGTTTACTCATGTGCTATGACTGTCCTCATCATTCACGCATGGCTATGACTGTCCTCATCATTCATGCATGTGCTATGACTGTCCTCGTTCACGCATGTGCTATGACTGTCCTCATCGTTCACGCATGTGCTATGACTGCCCTCATTGTTCACGCCTCTGCTATGACTGCCCTCATCGTTCACTCATGTGCTATCCATAACTGCTTTCATACCACAATCGGCAGAGATCAGTGGTTGGGCTTGGAAAGATGAAAATATTAGCTAGCTGGCCTTTCTCAGGCAAAGTCAGCTGGTCCCTGACTTAACCAATAAAGATCTTTATCTCACTTGTTAGGCTCTGGGTCTGTGTCCCGGCCATTTTCTTGGCCTTTCTTCCTGATCACAAGGTGGCAGCCTCAGTTCCATGAGTCACAACCTGCATTCAGGACAGGAAGTGAGGAGCAGGGAGCAAAGATGTTCTCCTGCCCTGGTGCTTTTATCCAGGTAGAAAATATTTCCCAGAGCCCCTCCAGGAGGCTTCCCTAAGCATTGTCCAGAGCTCGGGCACATGGCAAACCCTGGACCAATCACTCAGATAGGACCAACCTCCCAGTGGGGCTGGTGCTGGAGGACCCATCTTTCCTGAGATGAAGGGAGCTGGAGCATTTACACAAACAAAGCCCGTGCTCTGTTAGCAAGGGAAAGGAGGCACAGGTATGGTGTGTCCCCAGATCACTTAGACCCCTTACACAACTTGCATCTCTAGTTTCCAGTTGCCTGGTCCATTTTAGAACTGAAGTTTAAGTGTTCTTTGTTGACTTGAATCCACTTCCTGGAGCTCAGGTTGTAATTGTGATTTCCTTCATTGGGGATTTTGTATATCTTCCCTTCTTCGGGTTCTGCTTGATTTGAGGCATTGCTGTTCATGACGTGTCTCAGTGTCAGTCCTTACTTCAGCCCCACCTCTGCCTCCGGGTATAAGTTGGATGAGGAATGGGCTGGCGACAGGAGAACTCCCCAGTGCTGTCACAGGCAAACCTGCTCATGTCTGAATCGAGACAGATTAAGAATTCGCCAGGATAGATAGACTGAAGCTCTGCGTGGCCTCTGAGAGAAGGGGCAACCTCTTGAATTGATCTCCGGGAAACAGCCTGCAATACAGCCACCGCTCTCTAGTGTTCGAAGAGGAAGCATAACTTCAAGTATCAAATGGGAACAATTTTGTAAGTGAATCAAGAAGCAATTTCCTAAGGATTTCCATCTGAAATCATAGCCTCCTTGTTGTTAGAAAGACAGGGAATTGCAGTTACAGACACAAAGAGAAACGTCGTAAAAAGGGAAGGGAAGCCAAAAGAACTCACACAACAAGTAATACATGGGTCAGAGGTCCCAAGAGAAGAGCAAAGTCCTACTATACATCTTCTATCCAGCAAACAGATGGTGACTTAGAGAAAAAATGCAGAACAGACATGGCAGGCTACAGTGCTCCTGCGATGGAGGAGTGTCCTGGAACCTGACTTGGGGTGGGTTCCCTGATGGGGGCTCCTTTTTGAACATGCTTTTACATGCTAAGGGAAAACAGTGAAACAAATCCCAATTTCCCCAAACAGGAGGAGTGGGGCTTGTTCCCGACCATCCGGATTCAAAGAGAATCAAAACATGCGATTCCTTAGCGCCTCGGTTTCTCCGTCTGAGAAATGGAAATGTTTGCTGCACATGTGGCTGAGCCAGCACCTGTACCAATTCCCTTCCAGGCTGCCTTCCTGTGCTTTCGAAGGCGGAAAACCAATTCCTCGGACTCCTTTGCAGCGAGGTTGCAGGCATGTGGCCTGGTGTCCACCGGTTCGTTGCCCTCACTTGGGACTCAGATGTGGACGTGAGCAGTGCAAGAGGTGGCCCCTGGCTGGGAGACCGGAAAGCACAGAGGCAGAAGTGTTGGATCTTCTGGGGAAACAGGAAGGAATTTTGCACATTCAGTTCCAAACACCGTTGGTGGCTGTTGGCAAGTGTCAGCAAGAGCTCCCTGTTAGAAGAGGCTTACAGTGAATCAAGGCATTTTTAGGGTCTGTTGATCTCAGGGTCTCCCACTACTGTTCTGAGTGTAAGTAGTATTCAAGGTTGATTCTTTGATTCTGTTAGAGAGTCTCTAAGGTGCCAAACACATAACTCTAATAGATGTCTTCGGGTATGAACTTGCTAATGTGGATTCTGTTGTCTGTAACTAAGGACCTTGGCCTAAACTACACACAAAATATTAGATCGGTGCATGGCACATAGCAAATCCTCACCATACGGAAACTAACATTCTGGGTTACTCTAATATTTTACAAAGAGAATGATGTGTTTCCTCTTGCTCAGCAAGCATCCATTTTAGATGCCATCAATTTCTCTCCGAGAAACTGAACTCTCAACCTATTGCCCCCAGGAGTGGAAACTTAATCTTTCTAACAGAGGCAAATGATCAAGGTCAGGTTTTCTTACACTTGATCACTTCAAGGCTCCTTCCCTCTCTCCTCTGCCATGCCCCCCTGGCATCAGTGGCCTGGAGACACTCATTTCTCCTCCTCATTTGTTTCCATCTGATTTCAGAATCTAGGCTGACCAACCTCTTATTCCAGCTAAGGGAAGGGAAGACAGGGCAGGGTAGAGAGCCCCTAACTAGCCTTCTTTTCATGCTTCTACCTGTAAAGCACTTAGCAAAGTTCTGGCTCATAGTAAATGCTCAATACATTGTAATAATTAATTATTTTTATTAACACCCAGGAACCAGAAAAGCTATTCTCTGCAGGAGGCAGAAGATGCAAGGTGGGGAAGAATTGACTTCCATCGGCTGCCAAGCCATCACAAATAACTGGCAAAAGAGGAGAGAGCAGATATAATGTAAGTCTGTTTCTCTTCACTTGTCACACCATCATCGAGTGAAAACTTAGCAAGAAAAAAAGCATACGTTTGCCCATGTCTTTCTAGATTTACATTCTTTTCACTTATTGGAAAAGGAAAAAAAAAAGGGGGCCAAATATGAAATGCATGAAAAGGCAAAAAAATATGGGGCGGGTTAGAGAGGTCAGACTGGCAGCGAAGTGGAAATTGAAAAATGCAAATGACATGCTGCCTGTTTTGATGATCTGACAACCCCTGTGCTAGAACGGATGGCTGCTGTTGGGGAGGAGAAGACTCTGCAGTGTGTAATCCTCAAAACTTTGGAGGGGAATTCAATCCCGAGCACAAAGTGAGCCTGTGGGGAGGGCTGGAAAGTGGAGAATGTGAGAACCTTTGGAGGGAAAGGCTGGAAAGCGTTCATACCTCTAGGGTTGATGTCTCTGTAATAACAAGGAATCACCTCTAGGGGGCGATCAACTCCCTGCACCAGGGCCCCAGGTGGGAAAGTGAGAGGCTCTGGGGCTGGACCCACACTGAGGATGGAGAACAGATCTGCAACCTCAAAGGCAGGACAGACAGCTCAGGCTGCCTGGAGTGAAAAGCAAGCCAGGAAGGGGCAGTCATACGAAAGTAAAAGAAGCTGGCCCGTGGAGCCAGCGTTAGACACACTTCAACTCAAAGACTTCGGAAGTTGTAGTCGCTTCCCATGAGAATTGCTTTTCTGGAATAACAGATTCATTAAGGAGAGAATGGGGATGATGCCCTAAATCAGGGGCAGGTAAACTTTCCCGGAACGGGACAACTAGTAGATACTTGAGTCCTGCTGCCCTGTAGGTGATGGAGAGCCACGATCTCACATTCCAGAGAGGTTGTCTGTGCCCTGCAGGCTCAGAGTTCCGGAGGTTCAGGGACTCTCTTCCTCCTTGGATCCTGTCCAGTGGAGGTCTCCTAAGGCCAGGTCCAGGAGGCCAGGCCAGACACCGAGGCGCCAGTTTTCTTGTGGCCGGAGGAAAAGCAAACTCAGGCCTGTCTGACCAGCGCTGAGCTGGCTGTTCTATAATTTGGACTGAGCAAGAGGGGCATGGCTCTCTGGAGCCAGGAAATAAAGCCATGGGCAGGGCCTGGTGAGAGGGGACAGGGTCATAGCCAAGCAGCGTGGCTCCATAAGCAATGAATGTCCACCAGAGGGCATCCTTCCTGCACAGCCTGCTGCCCTGTAATGGCCCAGGGACAACCCTCCATTTTTTTTTTTCATTGAAAATAACTTTTATAGAACGGTCTGATTTCTAAAGCAACACATCGTCTCTGGAGGAAAATTAGAAAATGCAGGTAAGCGAAGCAAAGAGAAGAAAATGAAAACACATCTCTGAAACCATTCTCTACAATTGCTCAGTAACCATCTGGCCTTTTTCCTACGAGTGCACTATACTCACATATTCATTTGCAAAAATGGAATCATACACTGCCATAACCTTCCCCCCTTACATGGCAATATACAGTATAATTAATGTCCTTCCATGTCAAGAAGCTACAATCTCATTCTTAATGACTGTGTAATATCCTACTGTATGGGCATACAGGGACCTTAATTTATCTACCCTTTACTATTGGACGTAGGCTCTTTCCCAATTTTCATTATTAAACAACTGTGCTAAGCATCCCTTTTAGCTCAATATTTACCCACATCCTCATTTAGTTTCCTAGGTTACCTTTATAAAGGTGGAATTACCTCATCAAAGGCTCTGCACATTTCTGAGGCTTTGATGTACGTTGCTTAACTAACATCAGGAAAGCAGGAGTAAATTATACCTCAGGGACGGATCCCTAGGGGGACTGTGCTAATCTTTATACACAGGATCTAGAACAAAGCTTTGCACCTAGCAGGAGCTTAATGAATGTGCAGAGATTGTAATTTGAGCATCATAAATCCAGACTCTCCTGAGCACACCCTCTGCAGTTGGGCTGCTGTCTTCTCCTGGCTCTCAAAGGCAGGGCAAAGAATTGCTCATCAAAACGAGGGAAAGGCAAGAGATCACACGCAAAAAAAGGAAGGAGGAAGGGCAATATTTCAGGAGCATGTGCGATTTAATAACACCCTAGGTCATCACACAGCCCTTGCAATGATAGATAGCCGTTAATGGTCCCGTTAGGAACATAACTATTGCAATAGAAAATGAGAAGCTACATTATTCAAAACAGTGTAACTCTGCCAGGCAAAAATCAGGGACACAGAGGTACCGGGGCTTGGAGGTTAGAGACCCTGCGGTAAAGGACTATTGCCAACAGCCAACCTCAGAATGGACGTAATGGAAATACCCACTCAGGACTACTCACTTCCACTTCCCTACCAGCATAACCAGCTGGCAAGGCGCTTCACAGGGTGGGTGCCAAGATCAAGGGGCCCTCAGATACAATCCGAGCTCACCTTCGGAGCCTTAATTTCTATGTTTTTAGAGCCGTTTTTTACAAGTCCTTGGACTAGAGGGCCTGCTTCATTTGGACAGAAAAAACGATAATCGCTGAAAAACAGGAAGAGATTTGGTTTAGCCTTACAATTATTTCTGCATTAAGCCCCACAAATGAAAGCCATGTTAAACTGGATTTATGCAGCCCTGACATCAAAGAAAGGAGAATGAAGGAGAAAAATATATTAAAACATGCAAAAATAATCTTTCTGTAAAACCTGACATTTATGAACACAGCTCAAAAAGTACCTTAAAATTAATCAGGATTATGGCAATTGGGGATGGGGACAATACAAGAAGGAAATGGGGAGGGGGACAAAATGATATGTATTGACATTCTGAAGTCTCTTTTCATTTAAAAGCAAATATTTTCAAAGAACAAGGCTCTCTCAGTTATTAACAATTCATTTTTTTACAAGCTACTTTCGATTTTGATCATACACAGTAATATGAAAAATCCTCCTTAGGATTACCTGTACAAAATTGCAAAGAAAAAAACATTATAAGATTATATGACAGTCTTCAAACTGAATTACTAATGTGTGCACCCAGCAGCAGATAAAACAAGGGAGGAGAAGGGATGATTAAGTTTTCAATTTCCCCACAAGGCCTTGATGCTAATTTCAATTCACTTACAAGCTGCTTTCGGAAGAATTATTAAAGAAAACAAATAACCTCACGATTTGATAATATGAAGGAAGTGAAAAATTATTTTCCCCGATTGTCATTTAGAAACGAGGTGACTTTTTCAAGTCACTCAGAGACTTGGTGTAAACTGGGAAATGACAGTGATGCCTCCCCAGTAGGATGAATGTGAGGATTTCAATAGATGATGGAACCTGAGTTCTAGGCACCTGGTAGAAACTCCCTAAAGAATGGCAACTTTTATTGACATGGGCACAGCAAAAACGTATTCTCAATGTCTAGTAAAGATCAATAAGTCAAATATAATACTTTTCTAAGCGTTGGCCTTTCTCTTAATTCTTTGATAACTATAGTGCAACTAGTAATAAGTTCTGCTCAGAGTGTTTTAAGATGGAAGGCATCAATAAATACCAACAATGTTTATTGAGCACTTATCATGTGCCAGATGCATTCTATTATCGTGAACATTCTTCACAACAACCTTACTGGGTAGGTGCTATTGTTTGTCTTAGTTTACCAATGAGAAAACTAAAACCTAGAAAAGTTAAGCAATTTTTCCAAATGGCTAGAAGCGGCAGAGCGGCTGAGAGTATGGGCACTGTTGCCAGGCTGCCTCAGTTTCCACACTGGGGGGATTAGGATGGGTGGTGTATTAGGGTTTTCCAGAGAAACAGAATCAATAGGATATATGTCCTCTATGCACCGCATGTGTGTGTGTGTGTGTGTGTGTGTGTGTGTAGAGAGAGAGAGAGAGAGAGAGATTATTTTAAGAAATTGACTCTTGTGATTGGGTGGGGTGGGGCTGGAAAATGCAAAATTTGCAGAAATTCCAGCAGGAGTCAATATTTCAGTCTTTTTGTTTTTTTAAGCAAAAGCATGGATATTTATTGCAAGCATATACAAACTCAGTCTTTTCATAAAATATATTTGTATTGATTTCAGAGAGGAAGGGAGAGGGAGAGAGAGAAATATCAATGATGAGAGAGAATCACTGAGCGGCTGCCTCCTGCACGCCCCACACTGGAGACTGAGCCCGCAGCCTGGGCATGTGCCCTGACAGGGAATCGAACGGAAGTGCTTGATTCACAAGTTGACGCTCAACCACTGACCAGGCCGGCTAGGCGATATTTCAGTCTTGAGGCAAAAGGCAGTCTCGAGACAGAATTCTTCTTCTTTGAGGGACCTCAGCCTATTTTCTTAGGACCTTCATCTGACTAGATGGAGCCCACCCACATTATGGAGGATAATCTGTTTTAATCAGTCTACTGACTTAAATGTTAACCATATTTAAAATATATTTTGCTCTAGCTGGTTTGGCTCAGTGGATAGAGCATCAGCCTATGGACTGGATGGTCTCAGGTTCAATTCTGGTCGAGGGCACATGCCCAAGTTGCCAGCTCAACTCTCAGTAGGGGGCGTGCAGGAGGCAACCGATCAATGATTCTCTCTCAACATCGATGTTTCTATCTCTCCCTCCCTCTCCCTTCCTCTCTGAAATCAATAAAAAATATAATTAAAAAAATTTTTTAAATAAAATATATCTTCACAGCAACATCTATGCTGGTGTTTGACCAAGCAACTGAACATTATCACTTAGCCAAGGCATACATAAAATTAACCACCACAGGTGGCAGAATATTACCTTCATAAGGTTTGGGAAGGATTAAATGAGATAATACATGTATGAGACCTGATGTCCCTTAAGTATGCAGCATCTTTAGTTTTTATGGACAGAGCCAGGCCCGGAAGCAGAGGTCCATAGACATGCGCTCTTGTTAGTAGGTGATGGAGTCACATTGGAGCCTAGGTCATTTGCCTGCAGAACTCATTGTACATCCAGCGTGATAGCCATCAGACAGGCATGACTACTCAGCACTTGGAATGTGGCTAGTGTGACTAAAATTTAAACTGAAAAACTAAAGCCCAGCTGGCATGGCTCAGCGGTTGAGCGTTGACCTATGAACCAGGAGGTTATGGTTTGATTCCTAGTGAGGGCACATGGCTGTGTTGTGGGCTCAGTCCCCCAGTAGGGTGTGCAGGAGGCAACTGATCAATGATTCTCTCTCATCATTGATGTTTCTATCTCTCTCTCCCTCTTCCTTTCTCTCTGAAGTCAATAGAAAAAAAGAAAAAATCAAAAGAAAAAAAGAAGACCTAAAATAAGGAAACATTTTAAATATTGAAATGACCTGAGTTCCTGAATATGTTAGATTAAGTAAAATATACCACCAAAACAAAGTTAATTTCATCCTTTTTTTTT
>PVJC01043206.1:0-14616 GCA_004026665.1 Murina feae
AAAAAAAACATACAAAAATATTTCTTCAGCCAACCAGAGTGTACAAACTTGGCACCAAAAGTTGCCACATTTCCAAGTGGCAGTGATTATCCCATGTTGATAGCAGAGAGAGTGTAACTTAAACAAGTTCGTTTCACTTAACCAATATATCCTGTGATTTTCCTGGGTCTTCCCAGAGGACTAATTTGGAAATTGGAAATCTTCTGAGCTTCCCCACATATCTGACCAGTAATCTCCTCATGTATTATGTGCCAAGTAGAAAATTTTTTAAAGAGTGCAGCCAACACAAGCCCAACTTGGAGAAGACTCAAAATTATTCTTTCACAAACCCAAGGTGGGAGAGAAGTAATTTGGGATTTGGAAGAATAATTGTATTTTCCCCATATACTTAAGCAATCATGCTAAATTACCCATTTCAATTTTTGGCTCATTAACCCCAAATTAGGTAAATATACAGACCAATTGCCTACTCCTAAAATAAATAAACAATGTGCTATCCTGACTTGTGCAAATGCAGGCATATCAACAGCATGACATAAACATAGTTAAGTGATCTATTCCTAGGGGATATAGGCTACTTTGTTCATGGAATGTTCAAATCTGATTGTCTGTTAGTGACATCCTGATTTATAATGTATGCTGCAAATGGTCAGAAACTTCCCTTGGCTAAATGGTGGTACCGAGTGGTACAGGAATACGTACACCCAAATACCTTCTATAGACTAATGCATGATGGTGGTTGGTGGTGCAGGTCTGGGGTTGGTGGTGCAGGTCTCTTATCAACTACCTTTAAAGCACAACAACCTCCCTTGCAAAAATGCCCCTAAGGAATGTACAAATTCACTCTGGAATCCCAGAACTTCTCACTGGATTTTATTCTACAAAGCAATATTTCCATGGGAGATTAGAGGCTTTGGAGGTTTAGCTATTAACACAACATATATTAAATCACTTTTATCAATTAGGTCTATTGTTAGTAATCCCACATATTACATTTGAAAGTTCAGTACATTTGTCTCCCTTAGTATCTAATAACGTTGGGTTGAAGAATTATAACAATCTAAAGGTCAGTCCACTTACAAAGAGCTTAATATTGGTATGGGAAAAGGAAAAGCATAAACTTAGAAATTAAGTATTCAGAAGAAAATTCAGAGCAATATATTACCTATCTTGAAAAATGTACATATTTAGAAATATTTCTTCTTTTTCCTCAAACAAATTCCAGTTTATTTTTAGAAATGTTAAGTATGCCTGTGTAATCAGATGGCTTTTGCTATGTGAAAAATCATCCCAAGGATTTAATGGCTTAAAACAGCAAACATTGATTTAGCTCCTGATTCTATTACTTATCAGCAGAACAGTATTTCTTAAGCAACTCAAGTCAGATTTTGAGGTCTGGGTTTTTGTGGGTTTTTTTTTTTTGGTTTTTTTGTTGGTTTGTTTTTTTTGTTTGTTTTTGTTTTTTGCTAAACTACAAAATCAAACACATCATAAAACACACACACACAAAAAATAGATACCCAAAACGTATTTTTAAAGCACTTCTAAGCCAGTTGTTTAAAACCACTCACATAAAATGTACCCCAAAAGGGGAAATTTTGCAACTAACTAACTCTATAATTAGTGCCCTTTACATTTGATCTCCCAACTAGTTATCTAAAGTAATATATCAAACCCAATTTACTCAATTTATCAAAATATCCATGATAAATCATTTGTCAAATTCACTTTAATATTAACTTCCATGCCTGTTATAACTCCCAAATGATTAATACTCTATCATTGCTGGATAGTCTCTTGGCAATCAACCAATATGCTCCACTAGTGTCAGAAGCCTGTCATTCATTCTATTATAAAGATAACATGTACTGCTTAAAAAACAAACTGCTGGAGAAACAAACAGTATGATGATGACCAGAGGGAAAGAAGGCTAGGGAGGTAGAAGAGGGTCAAGGGGAGGTAAATGGTGATGGAAGCAGATGTGACTTTGGGCGGTGAACATACAATACAATATACAGATGATGTATTATAGAATTTTATACCTGAAACCTATACAATTTTATTTACCAATGTCCCCACAGTAAATTCAATAAAAAATTTTAAAAAACTGTTGGTGGCCCGGCCAACGTGGTTCAGTGTTTAAGCATTGACCTATGAACCAGGAGGCCACAGTTCGATTCCCGTCAGGGCACATGCCCAGTTTGCAGGCTCAATTCTAAGTAGGGAGCCATGCAGGAGGCAGACAATGATTCTCTCTCTTCATTGGTGTTTCTATCTCTCTCCCCACCTCTCTGAAATTAATAAAGATTTTTTTTTTAAACTGCTGGTGAATATATCTAGATCTGGCCTGACAAACAGTTACACATGCCCCTAATTTCAAGTACGCACTTTATTTTCTGAGTGTTTTATTTGAAATAAGTAGCCTTTACTTACAACCTCTCTAGAAGTTATTAGACACTATCTACGCTTTACAGTTCAATAACCTGAAGTGCAAACAACAATGGAAGTGGGGGTGGATTTCATACACTGGAACCAAAGTTTATGGGGAGCAAAATTTAAAACTTTTCTCTACAAATGGTCTCTAAACATCCATATTCAACCTAACCAGTTTTAACCAGAAGGTAATTTTGCAAACAATAGCCTTAAATGGTTTTCCTCTAATAAAATATAAGGAAGAAAACATCATAATGCATGCTGGGAGAAAAAAAACTTTTATTAATAATCAGGCAGCTATTGACAAGGAACCTTTAGAACCAATGGACACCCTATCTCCCCAGTACTAGCCTTTCCCAAGAATAAAAATAGATGGTGCAAAGATGAGAAAAAATGCTTATGTGGTACTTAAAGGCATGCACTGATCTAAGCACTTTGCCAACATTATTGTTTCATCTTCATAACAACCATATTAGATACCATTATTATGAACATGAAGAAATTGAGGCACAGAGCAGTTCAGTAACTGGCCCAAGATCAAACAGAAAATATGTACAAAGCAAGGATTTGGACCTGACAGTTCTGTTCCAGTATCAGTACTATAATGACCACTGTTCTATGTTTTCTCTCTCTCTCTCCCTCTCTCTCTCTCTCTCTTTCATACACACACACACACCTACCAAACTCAAGAATAAGTATAAAATTTTACATTTTTCCAAAGCTACTATCAAGATTAATTTAATTCATTAATTGGGCTGGTATGGAATCCATAGCATATGCTCATATAATTCAATTGGAGACCAGTAGCCTACCTGGCAGCAAACATTGCACATAAAAATTCTTGGACTTAGGAAAATTTGCAACAATCAAAAGCAATTCAGGGAAATTAAAAAAAGGGGGGGATTCTGTCTCTTCAAAAAGAATTATATTAGATATAAGGATAAACTTATTTTCCAAACCCCATAGAGCCTCCAAGCTGCAGAAAAAACAAAAGTAATCGTTCTTTTTATATAGCCATATCACAAGCTTTCTGGTCTAAGTGTTGGACTAAGAATGTGCTAAGATAAGATATTAGAGTAACAGGTAGTGCCTAGAGGAGGGAATAAGTCATGTGTTTTTCCAGGATAGGGAAGAACAGTGGATGAAAACACCACTTCTGTATATTGTACAGCCTCTAGCTCTGGGCACACAGGAAATAGTCAATACATCAGGTAATCAAGATTCCTCTTTATAAAATGCATTCTCTTGGGATGATTATATATCAGAGAAATATAAAACCACCAAGGCAAATAATGAGACTTCAAATTGAAATTTACTATTTTAAAACTATACCAGAAATGAAATCTGGAATAATTCAAAATAAGAGGAATATTCAGAAGTTTTAAAAAAGAAAAAAATATTGAGTCACATTAATAACCATCTCATTATTTTACCCTTTTCTTATGTTTCTTTTCTGGTTCATGAATTCTCTTTTTAGGAGAGAAAGGCAAGTCTGTCAGAGAACATTACCGGAAGTTAACAGAGTAAGGTCATTTCTATGGCAAATCCTGATAGACCCCTTTAATATGTGCTGATCCTTCCAGGCACTTGGTAGTCTTTTTAAAAACTACATGAGTCGGGCTGGCATGGCTCAGTGGTTGAGTGTCGACCTATGAGGCAGGAAGTCACGGTTCAGTTCTTGGTCAGGCAGGGCACATGCCCAGGCTGCGGGCTCAATCCCCACTGGGGGGCCTACAGGAGGCAGCCGACCAATGATTCTCTCTCATCATTAATGTTTTTATATCTTTTTCCCTCTCCCTTCCTCTCTGAAATCAACAAAAATACATGTAAAAAAAATACTACATTTTAATAGTGCTACTTCATGGAACTCAAAGAGACAAATAAATTTAAGAGGCAATTCCTTAATTCATCCATAATTTTACTTCACTTTGTCTGTACTTTATTTTTATTCCCTTGATATTGATAGACATACTTCTGATGTTTATAAGTTGGGTAATAGTTCGCTATAATTCTCACACCTTATGCACACTAGCAAGGCAAGTCCTCTTTAAGATTTAGTTGCTTGCTTATTTCCAAAACTTTACACCACAGCCATGACAGCCAAGGATAACAAATTGTGTGGACGACCCTGCTCTGCCTCATGTCAACTAGTGGAACTGTCATCAAGGACTCAGTTGATGGAACTGAAACAAGACATGCTCAGCAAACCAACCTGCCCTCTCTTTCTGTGCAGTATTTTTGCTTTCTGGTTTAAAACAGATCACTAAATAGGTGGCCGGAATTCGTATGTACGTGTGTGTGTGTTTTAACCCAGTTTCAAAACCACTGAATTGACTGCTTTTTCCAAATTATTGTTTCAGAGTCCTGATGTTCTGATAGAGCAAAACAATAGTAAGAGGACATTTCAATAAATCAAAGACTTGGGAGCAAAATCTATAAGCCAATTGATGAGTGATCATGTACACACATCACTGAAGTGCAATAAAAATAAAAAGGAACAAAAGAATATGATTCAGATTCAATAAAGACACAAAAAAGTAATATCTACTAAGTGTAAAACATTGTAGGGTTTGTGGAAGAAAAAAAGTTAAGATATGGTCGTTTTCATAGAGTTTATAAATTGAATAACCTTGCAGCAACAATAACTGCTATTTATTGAGTGCTTGCTATGTGTCAGGCTATATACACATCCATTAGACCCTCTTAGACATATTATGAAGTGGGATTTGAACCTATTTAGTAGAAGGAAAAATTGAACCTCAGGGACATTAATAAGTTTCCCCCAGGGTCACAGAAGTAGAAAATGTCAGAGTCTAATTCAGAACAGGACCTGTGTGATTCCAGAGTCAATGCTCTTTTTCATCCCACTTCCCACAAAACAAATGACACTTTCAATCACCCAGAATTTACTATGTGCCAGAAGTATTTAAGAGCTTTCTATACATTATCTCGCTTGTCTTCACAACAACCCTGTGAGATAATATTGATAGCCCCATCTCGGATGAGGAAACTGAGGTTTGATTAAATCTCATAGCTAGTAGACAGTGGATCAGGAATTCACATCTAGGCAGTCTGACTCCAAAGCTATGCCAATGACAGCAGATGCTTTGGTTCCACAAAAGCAGCAGAGACAATTAAGAACCAACTGGTCTTGGGGAGAGAAAAAAATAATAACATCACAGGCTAGAGTGATCAGAGGAGCCTTCATGAAGCGAAGCAGCACTGTACTGGGGTGTTGGGGATGAACAGGAGGGACCAGGCATTATGTAGGGCTCAAACAACTTGAGAGAAGCCTAACATGGGTGAAGACCTAATGATCAGGCCTCCATGAACAAAGAACAGAAAACCTCTTGTAAAGTGGTGGACAATAAGGTTGGGGAGATGGAAAAGAGAGGGTCTTGAATACCAAGCATGATCAGCCCTAGCCAGTTTGGTTCAGTGGATAGAGCGTTGGCCTGCAGACTGAAGGGCCCCGTGTTCAATTCTGGTCAAGGGGATATGCCCAGGTTGTGGACTTGATGCCCATTAGGGGGTGGGCAGGAGGCAGCCAATCAATGATTCTCTCTTTCATCACTGATATTTCTCTCTCTCTCTTCCTCTCCCTTCCTCTCTGAAATAAATAAAAATATATTTTTTTAAAGCAGGACATGATCGCCCTAACCGGTTTGGCTCAGTGGATGGAGCTTTAGCCTGCGGACTGAGGGGTCCCAGGTTCGGTTCTGGTCAAGGGCATGTACCTTGGTTGCGGGCACATCCCCAGTGGGGGGTGTGCAGGAGGCAGCTGATGGATGTTTCTCTCTCATCGATGTTTCTGGCTCTCTATCCCTCACCCTTCCTCTCTGTAAAAAAAATCAATAAAATATTTTTTTTGGAAAAGAACAATAAAAAAATTTTTTTAAAAAAAAGGACATGATCAAATGGATTGAGAGTGAGAAACCTTAGAAATCACTAGTGCCAGTAACTGTGTTAAAACTAAAGGTCTGCTCTGGGTAGATGTAAGCCTGGACTAGGATGCAGACTTTGGTCACGAGAAGAACTTGGGGCTCCACTTCATCCCCCAGAACCTTGCCCAGAGCATGAGCTCAGTGAGCAGGCTGGTAGGCAGCTCACTAACAGGCTACTAGCAGAGATGGGCTTCACCTTGCAGCCCCTCCAGTTGTCCCAGGTCTAATCCAAAGCCACTCCACTTGCAATGGCAAATGCCAACATAGTCCACAGATGCCACCAAAAGTGCTCCATTGTCCTTCCCTCGCTGTCTTCTCCAAGCTGAATGTGACTGAGCGTCCAGCCTACATAATTCAGTCAACCCTCAAAATAGTCAGTTGATCTCAAACATGGATTAAATAATTGCTTAATTTTAAAGTGTCTTTTCAATGGTCAAAAGCCAGCAGAATAATGTGATGCACATCGAAGCAGCCCCTCAATTCTGAGAAGTAGAAAAATTAAGTTTCCACCTTTTCTAATTGAGCTACTCTTCTCCATTTTCATCTAAACACTATCTACCTACCTTTCTCCTCTTCCCCGAAGTCTCTTGCATCCACCTATTTTTTTACTGAGTACCTCCTAACCCTACAACCAGTGTCAATCAATTCTGCAGAGCATTATATATAAAACTTCACTTCTCAGTTCTCGAGAAGATGCTGGGCATATAAGGTGAAGCAATTATTCAATTGCCCTGGGCAAAGCAAGATGTATAGTGTCCCTGGCCCCCACATGTGGAATTCCAGTAGTGCCCATCCCCTAGTCACTGTAACAACACTATCCATGTCCAAACACCCCTAGAGAGTGGCAGTACCACCCCTATTTGAAAACAACTTAGAACCTCTAAGCAGCTTGGACATTCAGAGCTCAAAACCTCTTAACCCACATGAAAGAGATCATCTAAGAAAGCCCCTATAATAAATTCTTCCCTTTTAAAGATAATAAAAATTTTTAAACAGCAATCCCACTTCCTCCCACCCATCAGTATGAGGGCCTGGGATTGGGCAATAACAGGCTGAGCTGCTAGTACCAGCAACTTGAAACGAACTCCCCTGGGTGTGTGATAAAGAATCTAAGTTCCAGGGAGGCCTGTTTCACCCTGGAATGCTCCACAGTCCGTCCACAGGCTTCCCCACTGGGGAGGGGGGCCGGGGAAGAGGAGGCAGAGTTGAGAGGGGGAGTCACACCAGGGGGAAAAAACAAATCTAAAATCCTCAAGCAGTTCCTCAGTAATGTAAAGGATTGTTGCTATGAAAAACAAAGTCCTAAATACACCTGCTTTATGGTGAAACCTTTCTTCATCTGTGTAATTACCAGAACAAAAAATAATTTCTTCAAATGTCCTCTCCCCACTCCTATACACTCATTATATATTCATATTCATGTAAGCGCCTAAAACATTCAAAAAAATGTCCAAATGTTTACCAAAAATGCTCAGCAATGAAAACTTCCTGCCAGCAAATACCCAAACACTGAAATGTATTAATCTTTATTGCTACTTCCCCCAATAATTCACGCAGTGCTTTCTCTATCAGCTAAGACTGCTGAGGTTACTACAGATGAACTCCTCCTCCGCATGGAAGAAAAATAAGGCCTTAGTCCCCACTCCCCTCAAGGGTCTAATTGGTTATTTTTTAATGGCCAAAGAGCTACACTTATGTAGGATGTTGAAAAGAACACTATCCAAACAGAAGAAAATTTAAGAGAGTCCGCCTGCTCAGTAAATAAGGACCCAATGAATCAGACTACTTAAGAAAAAAGTAAAATGCCCTTCAGCACATAATGATTTAACATACTTATACAAAAACTATAAATCACCCCCATTTAAAGAGCTCATTTCTAGCCCAAATTGCCCAAAGTATTCCTATATGGTTTCTTAACTAGCAATATAAATATTGGAAAATGGTTCAATGAAATCAAACACTCAAAAAAGAAAGAGAGACTCTTGTGAGAAGTAAGCAACCGTATGCATCTCCATGCAGGCAGCTTTCCTACTTAAGGTTCATAAATGGTGTGACAGACCCACTATTAACCCAAACACAGCTTTTATAGACAGCATCAAACCGAGGTTTTCCTGATTAATTAGACCCAAGTGTTGAACCATAAATCAAATTATGTGTTAAAGCTTCAAGAATCTTTTTTGGTCAGCTTAACAAGCCGATTAACATCAAGTTATCACATAAACAATGGTCTGATCCTAACAGCAGCAAAAGGAAAAGAAACTGACTCCCAACTGCTGGATTTGGAAATTGTCTAGTCATTGGCTAAATAATTTGTACTTCTTGGCCGAATTGTGCAAACACCTCACTATATTCCTCTTCTCTTACTCCATGTAACTTAGTTATTTCGTTTAAAAGCCTGTTCTTGGATTATAAGTACTGATAATTAACCATCTGGTAAACTAAAGTCAACATTTTTAATAAAAATGTGTTGTCATTACTTTTTTAAAGAGCTGGTTTTGCAGGTGTTTTACAAAGTGTTTTTGTATTTTTTTTCCCCTCTAGTGACAAGTTATATCTCGGAAAGGATTTTATAAGCAGAAACTCTGTTCTCCAACCATGACATGATATAAAGAACAGAAGAAGCAAATGCAATTAAATAACCAAAAGAAGAGTGATAGTAAGTGTCAGTAATTTATTATGATTTTACCATGCACAGAACATTATTCTAAACTTTAAGCTCCTAAGGCAGGGATAAATACTTCTGTAATCCCAGTGCCTAGCACAGTACCTCCTAGTACCCAGATGACCCTCAATAAATGAACAATATATGATGTATTAGGATATATGGGTGAGGCCAAGATGAGTTCCAAAAGATAAAGTCTTGAGATTGTGATGATTTGTGGACTTTTATAAGGGAACATGCTGTTCAAAGTCTAAAAACAATTCAACAATTCAATAATCATTTTCCATGCTGACCTACAGAAAGACTCTAAGAAGTCAGTCCCAAATCCTTGGAAGCCTATTTATAAGTTCAGGTCATTCTCTGCTAATTCAATGAAGAATGAGACTGCTTCCCCCTCCCCCATATTATGCAAAATATTACATTTATATCCAACATTACTCTGAAATGAAGAGTACTCTGCACACTGCCTCCCTCCACCCCACCCCACCCCAAAAAAAATAAAGGCTACAAGAGAGCATCTGATTCTACAAATCAAAATTTGTAATTTTTATTATAACCAATTTGCTAACATAACATGGTCATGATTTTAATTTCCCTATACAGAATCAAAGGTAAAGCTGATTTTGTTAACTTGGGAATCTATAAAATAGGACCTATTATATTTGCAAAGATTTTCAAGGTAGAATGACACTGAATTTTTTGTGTCTTTTCTTATCTTGATTTTAACAGATTGAGCCAAAGAGAACTTCAGAACATGCCAAGCCAGCAGGTTATCTGTCACACCAGGTGTCCTTTGTCCTGATTTGTTCTGCCTGGGCTCAAACAGCATTTATAGGTCTCCAAATCACTTCCAGGCTCCATAAATGTCATCACTTCATGTTACAATGTGATTGTGATGACTTGAAACAACTCAATAGTTTGTTGACATAGAATCAACAACATTATATTGTCATCAACTGATATCTATGTGTAATGAAATGGTGTTTGAGCTTCTGACTATATATGGTGAATTTATATAATGTCCCAATATTTATGGCAGGTTAAATAGAATTATGAATTCATTAGTAATGGAAAGTCAGAAGCAAGAAGAAAAAGGGTAGAGTATATTTCCTAAGATATTGCCTAATCTGTATTTTAAGTCATGACAGTAAAAATTTTTAAACCACCTATTAAAATAGAATTTTAGAATTTTATGGAAAAAAGTAATGGCTTCAGTACTAAACTGTACTAGGAAGTACATACAATAAAATCTCTAATAACTGACACAAATAATTAAAAGCATTGCTTACTAAAATTTTACCTGTGTTACACTTTTTAAAAAGGCAATCACATTAAGAATTTGGTCAGAAATAGACTTTTCAGTGGCTGTCTCAATTCTGGAAATTGGGTGACAGTCCTGAATTAGACAATGAATAAATGAATGGGACCTTAGGTATTATAATAATTAAATTAAACTTAGTAATAAATTCAGACTTTTTTATAAGAGCTGAAATAAAATACTAATGGAAGAGTTGGGAGATAGAGGCCCACTAGAAGAGGTCAAAGGGGGGAAAGGGTTCATATATAATACTTTCAACAACAAAGATTTTTAAAACAAAAAACTAATCCTATATAATAAAAGCATAATATGCTAATTAGACCAAACATCCTTCTGGATGACCTTCCAGGTGAAGCTGTGGCTGTGAAGGTTGAGGCAAAGGCGGCTGGCCCAGCGGTGGGGGCCAAGCCTCTTGCACAAATTTCATGCATCAGGCCTCTAGTCTAATCTAATAAGAGTAATATGCAAATTAACCATCACTCTGAGACACCTAAGCCATGCCCACCAGCTAGCCCATGCCCATAAGCCACTCAGAGCGCCTGCATGCAAATTAACCCAGCCAAGATGGCAGTCGGCAGCCACGGAGCTGGAACAAGCAGGAGGCTTGCCTGGCGATGCAGGAAGCTAAGGTTCCTGTCTGCCTAGGCCGGCTGTGGCAACAAAGTTTCAATTATAGAAGATAAACCCCAGAGACCTGCTTCCAGCCTGGGGCTCAAGGAAACGCTGGGAGCTTGGGTTGTCAGGGGCAACCCAACACTGGCTCCGGTTACAGCAACAAAGTTTCAACTTCAGAAGTGAAATAAATCCCAGATACCAGTTTCCAGCCAGCCTCTCTGCAAACAGCCCTCAGCCCCTCACCCAGGCTGGCCAGGCACGCCAGCAGGTGGATATCCCCTGAGGGGTTCCAGACTGTGAGAGGGCACGGGCCGGGCTGAGGGACACCCCCTCCCCCCCAGTGCACAAATTTTTGTGCACCAGGCCCCTAGTAATAAATAATAAAATAAAATACTAATGGAGAAAATACCAGATTATGAGCCAAGAGGTACATCAGTTTCAACCCTTGCAATAGCATTGACCGTCCCCAAATCAAACTAAACTCCAAGTTCCATGAGGGCAGGAACTGTTCCTCTCATTCCCATTGAATCTTCACTCAACAAATACTTGTTGCTTAGCTGACTCAGCTTGGTGAATGTGGATTTAAACTCTCTGATATGCAATTTCCTTACCTGCAAAATCAGGTTCTGATGAGGATTTAGCGCAATGCCTGAATTCAGCAATCCCTCTATAAGGAGGGGTTCCCTCCTAAGCATTCCCACCCCTCATCCAATTCTAACATTCTAAGAAATAAAATACTCGAGGATCAATGCCTTCACCAAATAAAACCTGTTTAGCCCCATTTCCAAAACCTTGCTTTTAGGAGCCACTTTGCTCCTAGGAGGCTCAGAATTGAGAACAAGAATGTATGGTGTTGGTGTTGCCTCCTGGCCATAAACAGATATCCATTGGCCCAGTCTGGAGTCAACAGTAAGACTAGACATCAAGATTTATTCCGAGAAACAGAGGTCAAGCTAGAGCCAAAACCAAGCCTGCCTTTGGTTTTTCTTTTATCTTCTTCATGCATTTTTCTATTTTCCTACAATGAGCATTTTTACATTTTTGTCTATTTTAAATCGTTTAATCTCAGATGATCCTCTGGAGTTTTTATGTGGAATATTATAAGTGTATAATTTCAACACCAAAAAATAATTGAAGATAAGTATACAGGTTTTTCCAGAATAGACCTTAAATCCTTACACTGCATATTAAACTTGGACATAGTTACCTTTTTATAGTTATAAAAGGATTCCTATTAACCTCAGCTCATGCCTCAACATATGGCAGAGAACTGGGGACATGAAGAAAATCAGGACTTTTATTAACTGAAACTAAGCTTTCTAAGTTTTCCATTTAGACAGTTCAGAAACTCTGCAGGTCCTAGGTTCCTAAGAATTAAATTTCAAATTCTTCCCAAAAGTGATGATATTCATTAACCTAGTTCTCTAAACTTTCTCTTATGGATAGAAAAATGCTACAAACATTCTTTGACTAGAATTATTTGTGGTAGTGCCTTTATACAACACATCCACAGGAAAACCTGATCATTTTAAGTTGTTATCTTCTTTCTGATTGACCTTCTTTCTGATTGAATGAGAATGGATTTATGTAAACCTAAACATCCAACCAAAACCGTTCCAAAAGGGAGAATAAAACATCCCATTGCTATAATCCCAGCCCTGGGCTTCCTGGTAGCGAAGCAGAGAGAGACCATATGACCCTCCTAACAGTCTCCACCTCACAGAGCAGAGGCTCCAAACTCAATTCAACCCAACAAACATATGTTGAGGTTTTTTCTATGTGCTCTTAAGGGTTGTAGAATAACAACCGTTAAGACACTACCAGCCCAGAGCAATGTGGCTCTCAAGCAAGCAAATACAACCATTCCATTTCCTGCCAGAAACTAAGTGAATCCAGTTTTCCAAGAAGGGTTATGTTCACTGTTTATTAAGACCACTCAACACTTCACTACATTTTGTGGGTAAAGTTACAAAGAGGGGAAAGCAACTTAAACTTAAAAGGCTCTTCTGATAGCCCAGGAATGAGGCGATTAGGGTCTTATCTACTTCAATGGTCCTACCTCTGCTTCATTTCCCCTCTCTTGTCTAAAAATCCTTTCCTTCCCTCTCCCTTCGATTCTTACATTGTGGCTGGAGTTTTCGTGGCTTTCTACCTGGCCTGAATTGACAATGAATGACCTTCAAAATCTGCCCCCAATGAACCTTAAAGCAACATTTAAGGGATTTTTAAAGCCCTTCCATGGGTATTTTTGCACTTTCAGCAGAATATAGGAAGCCCTCCAAAGAATGAAACTTCTCACTGTGGCATTTCAGGCATTCTCTAGTGCCCGAATACCTTCCTCACCTATGTGATGGGGCAGATTTTAGGTGGATATCATATCTTATCAGAGCTCCTGATAGCGGACCACATAGGTGGTGAGACCTGTACGAGGCATCTTTGCTGACACCAGAAACTCTTCAGCAGCATTTTTCCATACAAGCACAGGCCAGTTAAGAGCTTTCCAGGAGAACTTGGAGACATCTCTGGATCAATGTAATTTGTCTTAGATTAATCTATGCTGAAGAAAAAGGCCCTGCAGCAATATTGCGAAAGCAATGATTTCAAAAGCCTAGGAAAACAAGTAACAAATGAACATGACTTACTGAGACACTGTAGTTTGGGTTCTTTTGTAAACTGAAACCCCTTCCTCTACTATTTATAGCCAAGAACTCCTTCCACTGGAAACACAAGACTCTCCGATTCTATGCAGCGCGCGCGCGTGTGTGTGTGTGTGTGTGTGTGTGTGTGCGCGCGCGCGCGCGGTGCACTTTAGGAAAGCATATCAAGTCTAGGAATCTGTATTTCCCTCCTTCCACTCAGCACATCGTATCTAAAAGCCAACAGTTTTTCCACAGAAGGTTAAGAAACAAAGTCTGAATAACCAGTGGCTGTATGCTTGATTCGCTGCTCTAAAATTGGGGTGGGGAGATAAGGAAGGGAAAAGCGAAGACTGCTTAGAAGCCAAGCAACTTTCCAGAGGCAAGCCCCTGGAGTCATGCAGCCTGGGTTCAAACCCTAGCTCCACCTCTTACTAATACTATGTCAGGCATGTTTCATTTTCATCCCTCAGTTTCCCCATCTAAATATGGAAGTAATAAGGGCTCCTACTCATAAAATTAATATGAAGATAGAATAAGGACTATGGGCCTGGTACATGAGTAAGTGTTCAACCAATGAGAGCTATTGTTACTATTGCTGGCCAAGTGTTTTCTGATACTTTAAACTCTACATATTGTCTCCCTTTGAAATTTTTAGTGGTTTTTTTTTTCTGTTTCATATAGACAGGGCAAAAATAGGTTCGCACTTGAACTGTGACATCCTTTCGAATTAATAAAGCTCCTGTAATAACCATAACCTAAATATATTTTTCATTACTTTTTATCTTTTTTATTTAATTTTATTTTTCAACTAGGGGCCCAGTGCACAAAAATTTGTGCACTGGGGTGGTCGGGGAGGGGGGTCCCTCAGCCCGGCCTGTGCCCTCTCACAGCTTGGGACCCCTCTGGGGATGGCCACCTGCTGGTGTGCCTGGCCAGCCTGGGTGAGGGGCCAATGTCTGTTTGCAGGCTGGCCACAGCTCCCACTGACCCTCTGGGTCATTGCCT
>PVJC01043207.1:0-14607 GCA_004026665.1 Murina feae
CCGGAAGGGCCCTGGGGAGCCGCCAAGCAGGCCCCCAGCCCCCAAGAGCTTGCTTTCCCGCTCCCCAGTGTTCCCCAAGCAGGCCGCCGACTCTTTCCCACTCACCAGTCCCCTGCTGCCTTCCTTTCCCACTCCCCGGTGCCGCCAAGGGGTCTGGGGAGCCTCCAAGCAGGACCCCGGCCCCTGCAGCCTAGCTTTCCTGCTCCCCGGTGCCCTGCAAGGGGCCTGGGCAGCCACCAAGCAGGCCGAGACCCCCCCGCCGCCTCTTTCCCGCTCCCCAGTGCCCCACAAAGGGCCTGGGCAGCCAGCAAGCAGGCCGCCGCCTCTTTCATGCTCCCCGGTGCCCCACAAAGGGCCTGGGCAGCCGCCAAGCAGGCCACAGACCCCTTGCCACCTCTTACCCGCTCCCCGGTGCCCCTTAAAGGGCCTGAGGAGCCACCAAGCAGGCCCCCGGCCTCTACCGCCTCTTTCCCACTCCCTGGTGCCCCTCAAAGGGCCTGAGGAGCCGCTAAGCAGGCCGCCAACCCTGCTGCCTCTTTCCCACTCACTGGTCCTGGGTCCTGCACTGTTCCGCTCTGCAGCCGCTCTGTGCACTCGGGAGGTCCCTCAGCCTCGCCTATGCCCTCTCACAGTCTGGGACTCCTCTGGGGATGTCCACCTGCTGGCGTGCCTGACCAGCCTGGGTGACGGGCTGATGGCTGTGTACAGGCTGGTCAAGCCCCCCAGGAACGTCCCTCACCCCATTGGGTTGTGGCCAGCATGGGTGATGGGCTGATTGGCGCTTTCAGGCTTTAAGGCTGCCCACAGCTCCCATTGACCCAATGTCCCAGCAAGGCTGGCTGGATGCAGGTTTCTGGGGTTTGTTTATCTTCTATAATTGATGCTGTTCCTTTAAGCCGGGGCCTAGACATGTAACAAAACCTCCTCTCTGCTTCACCTCACCTCGTTGTGTCTATAATGAAACAATGTTACTTAGTGATTATGCCAGGCCTGCTGTTTCCTTCAGCTCCTGAGGATTCTATGATTGTTATTATGTTGCAAACGTGTGTTTTGCTTGAGGATAAGCAGAGCGGAGCGGGTGGCAGTTTCACTTTCACTCCTGCTGCAATGGAAGCTGCCGTTTACTCAGGTCCCTGAGTGGCGGCCTCCATGTTGGCTGGGCTAATTTGCATACAGTCGCTCTGATTCGCTGGTGGGCATGGCTTACCCCGTCCTGGAGAAACGGTTAATTTCAATATTACACTTTTATTAGTTAAGATAGAATTTTTCTTTTTTTTTTCTAAAAGTACCTGGATTTTTGGAATTAGTGAAGAAAGGAACTTTTTTGATTACTAACTTTGATGTGCTATACTGGAAAGAAAAGGATGATTTTTTTTTTTTCATTCTCCACCCCGAAAAGGATGATTTAAAAAAAAAAATTTAAATCTTTATTGTTCAGATTATTACAGTGGTTCCTTCCTCCCCCCCCCCCCCATAGCTCCCCTCCACCTGGTTCCCACCCCACCCTCTTCCCTTACACCCCACCACCACTGTCCACATCCATAGGTGTAAGATATTTGTCCAGTCTCTTCCTGCACCTCCCGCACCCTTCCCCCACCCCGAGAATTGTCCACTCCATTTCTGTGTCCCTGATTCTATTATATTCACCAGTTTAGTCTGTTCGTCAGATTTTTTATTCACTTGATTTTTAGATTCACTTGTTGATTGATATGTATTTGTTGTCACTCTGTTGTTCATAATTTTTATCTTTACCTTTTTCTTCTTCTTCATCTTCTTAATGGATATCTCTCAGCATTTCATATAATACTGGTTTGGTAGTGATGAACTCCTTTAGCTTTTTCTTATTTGTGAAGCTCTTTATCTGACCTTCAATTCTGAATTATAGCTTTGCTGGGTAAAGTAATCTTGGTTGTAGGTTCTTGCTATTCATCACTTTGAATATTTCTTGCCAGTCCCTTCTAGCCTGCATAGTTTCTGTTGAGAAATCAGCTGACAGTCGTATAGGTACTCCATTGTAGATAACTGTTTTTCTCTTGCTGCTTTTAAGACTCTCTCTTTGTCTTTTTCCCTTAGCATTTTAATTATGATATGTCTTGGTGTGGTCCTCCTTGGATTCCTTTTGATTGGGGTTCTCTGCGCTTCCTGGACTTGTAAGTCTATTTCTTTCATCAGGTAGGGGAAGTTTTCTGTCATTATTTCTTCAAATAGGTTTTCAATATCTTGCTCTCTCTCTTCTTCTGGCACCCCTATAATTCTGATGTTGGTACGCTTAAAGTTGTCCCAGAGACTCTTTACACTATCTTCATATTTTTGGATTCTTTTTTCTTTTCCAGTTGGGAGTTTTTTACTTCTTCATATTTCAAATCTTTGACTTGATTCTTACGATCCTTTAGTCTGCTGTATAATATTCTTTATTTCAGTCAGTGTATACTTAATTTCTAGTTGGTCCTTTTTCATATCCTCGAGGGTCTCACTAAATTTATTGAGGGTCTCACTAAATTTATCGGCGGTTTCTAGAAAATTCTTGAAAAACCTTAAAATTGTGGTTTTGAACTCTATATCCAGTAATTTGCTTTCCTCCATTTCTGTCATTTGTGAACTGTCTTTTTGTCTCTCCATTTTGGCTGCTTTCCTGTGTTGATAGAGTGGCTTTCTGTGCTAGGTGTCCTATAGGGCCCAGTGGCTCAGCCTCCCCAATTACCTGAAGTGAACACTCTTGGTGCACCCCTTTGGGGGCTTTGTGCACAGTCTTGTAGCTAAGCCTTGATTGTTGTTGATATCACTGGGAGGAATTGACCTCCAGACCACTTGGCTGTGAGACTCAGCTGTGTCTATGGTGGGAGAACTTCTGTGCTGGAGACACCCTTATGGGGCAAGGCTTGTTTCAGTGGGGCTTTGGTGCTCACTGAGTCTGCCTCCTGAGTGTGTCCCTTATGGATCTGAGGAGTTGTAATCTGGATGGTCCCACTCTGACCACTGAGTACACTGGCTCTTGGATCTCTAAGGAGGTACTAATTTAGCCTCTGCTTGAGGCTACCCAGCAGGAGCTTTGGAGAGATCTTCGGATTCCTCCTCTTTGTTTGGGGTTTGGAGGTGCCCAGATGAAGCCCAGCTGTGAAGCAATGCAGGCTGCTATGGGGCCTTGGGCCTTCTTTTGGATGTTCTGGGTCTGTCTGACCCAGCTGCAGTTTGTTAGGTAATTGTAGATTTAAAGGATGAGGCTTTTCATATGCAAAAGCCTCTTCATGCAGCTTGGGTGAGGCAGGGTCTCGGAATCACAGGGCAGAGCAAATAGCTATGGCTGATCCTCAGCCCTGCCCTAAGAGGCACTGGGTTTCAGTGTCCCCTGGTAATCTGTCCCGCAGTAATCACTGCAAGCACCACTGAGAGAAAGCCACTCTGGAGTGTCTCCCAATGCCAAATAGTCCAGTTTCTCCCCGTATGAGTCTGGATCCCCAGAAACTCGCCCGGAACTGGAGTTCAGAGCTGTCAGGAGCTTGCTTCCCTCCAGATTGAAAAAGACAACCATGTCCTCAGTTGCCAGCCCTCTCCACACGCACCTCCATACCTCTGCACTTTGCTTCCGCACCTCCTCTGAGTCTCAGTGTGCTTTTCTCTTTCCTTCTAATTGTAGAATTTCCACTCGGCCAGCCTTCTTGTGGATCTGGGTGGCATCCATTTTTTCTTTTCATTGTATTTTTGAACTGGTTGTGCGAGGCAGCAATTTCAGGTGTTTACCTATGCCACCATCTTGGTTTCTCCCGAAAAGGATGATTTTGATATGGAGCCAACATTTGAAACCATAGCTGATTTTTCTTATTCCTCAAGCCCATTCACTTGACAGAATGGGCGTGTTTTGTCAGACTCTCTTGTCTTATTGACACAAGTGGGTTTCTACATAAGAGTTTTTACTTGTCATAGTAGAAGCTACTTCCATAGAGTCCTGTTCAACTACAGACTTGTTACATTTATATATTTGTGAAGAAAGACATGAACTGTAGAAGAAGATGAAGTATCTTTGCACTATGACCAATGTTCATACCTTTTATTAAATTCTTAGTCACACTGTACAAACAAACCTCATGAGGTCCTATAATAATTCACTCAGCATCTTTCAATTTAGATTCCTCTTGCTATACTATGGGCACTGGAGTTCAGCAGAGTTGTTACTTAATTTAAGCTATATGACCTTGGGCATAATTTAACAGCTTTAGTTTCTGATTGAGTAAAGTGGTATTGTCTCACATCATTGTCTTGGAGTAAGAGTGCTTAGCAACATTTTTTGCACATACTGTAATAAATAAATGTTATCATTTACACATGAACAAATGGAAATGGACAGTAATGGTAGCCATTATTATAGTTGCTTCTTATTTTTATCCTTCCCAGCAAGAAAGTCTTGTCCAACTCAGATCTTGGGTAAATTGGAAACCTGCTTCATTATCAGCATGGACTTAGAAAGGTGTATAGTGCTCATGGGCATCTTGAATAAAGGCTTTTAAATCAATTTTCCTTTGTTAGCAACTGGTCACTTTTTAGTCTTCATTAGAATAAGTGGCTGCATAATACAAATAACATCAAAACATCATAACTTAATATAAGAATAATGCAAACATTTGCAGAAACAGTAAGACCAAAAGTAAATGACTTCCCACCTTTCCCCTTTACAGCTGACTGCTTTCGTATTTGTACAACTATTTCAAAAATTGTCCACATCACCAAAATTTTGTAATGTTTTCTAAGGTACTTTATATGATTGAATTTGTTTATATTGAGCATAAGTTTTCTTGGGATATTAATCTTTAAAAAATAGAGCTGGTAAAGAGTTGAGAAGTCAAGGCTATAAAAAAGAGGTAATTGGGGCCAAAGTTGAATATGGAAATGAGGTAAACAATTCCTATTTATTTGTAAAATAACCATAAATGAATGCTATTAAATGAATTCTGCTTGAACCCATTTGCTACTATATTTTCCTTCGAGCTTTTAACACTTTCTTCATACTGCAAGGTTGTGGAGTTGCTGTACTCTGCAGAGACTCATGAGGCTGGCACAGCAACCCTCTCCTTGCAGTGCCTACAAATATCATCCAAAGGGGCCAAACACATGGCATTGTAGTGAATTTCCAGATGTCATTCTCTCTGTTTGGATCACTTGGAGCTTAAGAAGGATATTTGTTTTTGAATAGGAGCAAAATTGTTACTTTGGCTTAAGGCCCACTCTGGCACCATTCCCACATCTGTTATTGATTAGATTAGATGTGAATGCTGGTCATCAGGATGCAGGAGTGCTAGTCTGATTATCAAGCTCATCCTTCAGGATAAAATACTGCCAGAAATTTGAAGAATGGTATAAACTGGCTATACATAGCTGTTATACAGACTTTAATTTCATAGCGATTGTACAGAAGTTTAAATTGCATTAAAATTTTCTGATAGTGATGAAAATATCATAACATTAACCACAGAATCTGCCTTTAGAGAAGGGCATGGAATAAGTGGTAGAAGCCTTTTGTGCTGATTATATATATATATATATATATATATATATATATATATATATATATATATGTAAAATGCACATATTTTATGTAATCCAATGCATTTTCGTAGTTGTCTTCTTTGTGTAACCCAAGTCTTAAACAGAATTTAGAATACTTAAATTTACCAGAAAATTTCTACATTCCCTCCTGTAACCAATATCTCATTTCACCCCCTGTATTTCTATTTCATGTAGATTGTATCATATAGTGTGTATTCTTTAATGTCTGCCTCTTGTGGTTTTAAGTTTCATGCATGTAATTGTGTGAATTATTCCTTTTTAACATTGTAGTATTACACTGTATGGATGTAACTTAGTTTATCACCTGTAGGTGGGCATTTGGGTTGTTTCCAGTTTTTAGCTATTATGAATAAGGCTGCTATAAACATTCCTGTAGTTGTGTAATTATGTGTTTTAATTTCTCTTGAGCTGGGATTATTCAGTCATTGGGTAAATATATATTTAAGTGCTAAACAGTTTTCCAATAGTCCAAAGTGGTTGTATCATTTTATATTTACCAGCAAAGTTTGAGATATGTTCCATATCCTCCTTAACATTTACTCAATCTTTTTTTTTTTTTACATTAATCTGTCTCATCTCAACAATCTCTCTTTAAATCTCATTTTCAAAAATTAGGTTATTTGTGTTTTTATTGTTGATTTGTCAGAGTTCTATTTACAGTTTAGATATGAGTCCTTTGTTAGATTTATGAGCTGTGAATAATTTTTCTTAATTATGGCCCATCTGTCTGTTTTCTTATGGTGTCTTTTAATGTGCAGAAAACCTTAATTTTCATAAAGTCTAATTTATCAATTTAAAAAATTTGTTTTTGGGGAGGGGGGGTGAGGGTAACCTGTCTAAGAATTCTGTTTGACATGAGGTCATGAAGATTTTTCTCCTGTTCTTTTTACAGAAACTTACTGTTTCTAAGTGTTAGTGTACCATCCATCTTGAATTAGTTTTTGTGGAAGGATTGATGTAGTATTAGTTATTTTCACTTGAATATTCAGTTCCAGCAATATTTGTTAAAACAGTTTTTCCCCCATTTGAATTGATTTGGCATTTTTACTAAAAATTACTTGCCATTGAGAATTTTGTCTTCTAACCTTGTTCTTTTGATAGTTTTGACTATTGTATATCATATTATCATATATAACTTTTTAGTGTCTATCCCTCTTGTCCTTTTGTTTTTTAATACAGAGATATTATTGAATTTCTAAAACTTTTACAAAATTTGGGATATACATTTTATGTTGTTTTTATGAAAAGTTGCGGAGTAATATTAGTACAATATAATTTCTGTGTGTGTGTGTGTGTGTGTGTAAGGTTATGGAACAAAAAAAAGGTATGAAATAAATTACTTTAAAATAGAAGAATGTTTTGGGTTATCCTCCATTAGAATCAAAGCCAACAATTACCTTGTTTTTATTTGGATTTAAGTTAAAGTTGAAGTTCTAGTCCTAATTTCACATTCTGAATGTTTTTTTAACCTAATAGTCTTAATAAAAAAAAAAAAAAAGATCATTTCTGTATAATCCACTAAGAAATACCTGAAAGTTGACTTAAACTTTTTTTAAAGAGAGGGAAATATTGATTTGTTGTTTCGCTTACTTATGCACTCATTGGTTGATTCTTGTTTTATATCTGTGATTAATACTGTAACTCAGGTTCTTTGTTTTATTTTAATCCAGAGGAACCAGAGGTGTTAGCCTATGTTTTAAAACTCACATTTGGTAGTGGTACAAACAGCTGTCACACTGAATAATTGTCAAGTCATTATGAAGGTTTCTGTTGTTCACTAATCTGTAGGTATAAATCTTGGTTTTAACTACATGTAATTGGTAAAAATTAGTTCTTGGGAGAGTTTATGCTGTGTAGGCCATCTGTTCCTTGTTCTCAAAAACAGAATGAAAAGTTAGCCCTAAAATTTGCAAGCCAGCCTGGCCAGTGTTGCTCACTAGATTGAGCATCATTCCATGCACCAAGAGTTCACCAGTTCAATTCCTGGTCCGGGCCTACGCCCAGGTTGCAGGCTTGATTCCCAGTAGGGGGCATGCAGAAGGCAGACAATCGATGTTTCTATCTCTCTCTTCCTCTCCCTTCCTCTCTTTCTAAAAATCAATAAAAACAAATTTTAAAAAATTTGCAGGCCAGTGAACTAAGATGTACATTAGGAAGGTTGGCTGAGTAAAGTCTCTAGAGGAGACACTTGTAACTTGGAATCTGTATTTAGATATTCTAGATTGGTTGCAGAAGCATTAGTGCATGTGGATATACTCTTCATTTTGTGGACAGGAATCTTCGTCAGCTGATTCTCAATGGCAGCCATGAAACAACACAGCATCTTAGATGATAAAAAAAAAATTATTTTGATTGATTTTATAAGATTCAGTGAAATCTTCCTTTTCTTTGTGTTTCACTCCCAATTAACTTGAGGTCCCCTCCTTAAACTCTTTTTAAAAAAAATATTTTTATTGATTTTTTACAGAGAGGAAGGGAGAGAGAGAACTAGAAACATCATGAGAGAGAATCATCGATCCGCTTCCTCTGCACACCTCCCACTGGGGATGTGCAGGCAACCAAGGTACATGCCCTTGACCAGAATCGAACCTGGGACCCTTCTGTCCGCAGGCCGATGCTCTATCCACTGAGCCAGACCAGATAGGGCACCTCTTTAAACTCTTTATCACTCAGCTACACTATGAACTCTTGAGGGTTGGAATTGATTTCAGAGAGGAAGAGAGGGAGAGATAGAAACATCAGTGATGAGAGAATCATTGATTGGCTGCTTGCTGCACACATCCCCCCACCCCCCGCATTGGGTATCGAGCAGTAGTCCAGATATGCCCTGACCAGGAATCCGAACCGTGACCTCCTGGTTCATAGGTCAACGCTCAACTACTGAGCCACACAGCCCTGGCTGGTTTGCAGTTTAGAACAGAATTATTAACTTTGTTTCCTGATAACAAAATAGGTGAGAGGGAAGGAAGGAGGCTTAATTGCCTATTTTATAGTGAACCAATGTTTTAGGTGTGCTTATTTGTTTAAGCATTTACTGTATACTAAAAAATGATGTTCTTTAAACTCATAATAAGGTTTTGATAGTTTAACTGACATACCTTTGGTCATACAACCAAGTTGTCGGGATTGTAACCTAGGGCAGTTGGTCTAAATGAAGAACATGTTTTACCCATCTGTGCTGTGCAGGTAGAGAAGGACTGGGGCCTAGGACTTTGACTTCAGGTCTTAGTTTTTCTGTCATGCTTTCTCTTTCAAATGATCTGTCCCATTGTTCCGTGATCTTAACAGCTTGTCAAAATGTTGGTTTCAAAAAATGAGGTCATTGTAGCTAGATCATACTATTTGTGTGTGAAGAAAGACTTAACGTGTTAGGAATGCTTGGCAGCCCAGTGTGTGTCTTACAATTCTTGTGCAGCAAAAAAAAATTTAGTGAGAGAGCAAATGAAAATATTTCACAAGCAATGCTTCAGAATAATTCAAGGAAATTGGTATTTACCTGTTATGCCCAGCACGTCCTCACTTCATTTTCAGGTTCCTTACTGTGAACATATGTATCAATTTTTAATGAATAATTGTAATCCTAACTGCATTAGGAGGCTTTCCCCCCACTAGTTTTGAACTGTATGCATTTCCCCAAGTGTTGAATGATTTTCATAATTATAATTTTTAATATCTCCACAGTTCACATTGACATTCAGGTCCACCATTTAATTAACCATTCCTCTGTTGTATAAATTGCTTTTTCCCTGGAGTTATTTTCTTAAGGACAAATTCCCAGGAGTGAGGTTGCATAGTGAAATGGTAGAAACGTTTTTCTGGCAGAGAATTTATGTTTTAACCCACTAATTGACTGTTGGTACTTCAAAATACATTTATTTCTGTACCTTTCTTCTCAGTACATTAGTAATCGCATACTGTAACTAATGAAAAGTAACAAACATATAGATAATCTTCAAAACCTTACAGTTTGGACTGGAAATACATCATTATTTTCTTTCAAAATTCACTATCTCATTTTGTTATGCTTTGGCGAGTGATGGAGGACTGGCTAAGTAAGGAAATGTGGAGAAATTGAAACAGCCATGGTAAATTGAAAGTTAGAAAAGAATGATTACTCTTTATGGTTGACTATTAAAGTATGAACTTAGCCCTGTTTGGTTTGGCTCAGTGGATAGAGCATCGGCCTGCAGACTGAAGGGTCCCAGGTTCGATTCCTGTCAAGGGCACGTGCCTAGGTTGTGGGCTCGATCCCCAGTGGGGGCGTGCAGGAGGCAACCGATCAATGATTCTTTATCATTGATGTTTCTATCTCTCTCTTCCCCTCCCTTCCTCTCTGAAATCAATAAAAATATTTTTAAAAAGAAATATAAGTTTAATTCTTTTGTTCTTCTTTGCATACCAGTCTCTATTTGTACCTTTGTCTCATTTCCCTAAACAGGTAGCTAATCAATAGATATGAGATGTTATACTGTATAAAAGGACCACGTGTATATGCTCATGTAATTATATCAGCATTGTGGTGAATTATTATCATTGTTATCCTTTATTTTAGAGATGAGTAAACTGAGGTTCCTATTGATATTGATTCTTTACTCAAAACAGTGAAACCTGCTCATCCTTCCTATCTTTCTGTATTTTTTTTCTTCTTTTCTCTCTAAAGGTTTTAAGCAGAGACTGAATTCATGGAAGCCATTTGTATTCTATAATATGAGTTTAAAATAGAGAAAATCTTAAGATTTTCCATGGTCAGTAATTCCTAAATAATCAAAAGTACTTAGTGGTAAGAGCACGAAGGGCCAAGGGGACTCATAATAGGGAAATAACAATAGAAAGGCAGTTCTGAGTCAGAAAAAAGTCATGTGATTTGATTTTTACTTTTTTTTCTTTTTCTTAGAAAGTTCATATTAGGGCACAGAAATTCAGAACTGTCCTAATTTGGAAGCTACAAACTTGATTGCTTGTTTTCCAAAAAGTATACAGGAGAAACCTCCTAGAATTGTCCCAACCTAAATCTAAACTTCACTGCTTGAATATGTTAATACTCTTTGCCTCTGTTGATTGAAATTAATTTTAATTACATTCCCTTAAGTGGACTTAGATGGAAAAACATCTTGGATGTTTCCAAGACCAAAAGTTGAATCATTTACATGTATTTCATTTTTAACTTGTTATGTCTGGGCTGATCAGGATTTAAAGCCATTAATCTTAAGTCATGATTTCTGTCCCAAGACAAATGAGAGGCAGATGCTCACATCTGGACCATTTGTTGCAAATGTTGTTTCATTCACATAGTTTAAATTGTGTTAGAAATTTTTGATAATGATGAAGTCAGGAATTTAGAGTAAATCTTTGGGTCTTCCATTGAAAGGGAACGATTGAAACTTCCCACTCCTTGTAGACATACAGACTCAACTATTATTTTTTGTTGATATGTTAATTTAAAATACGTGTTGTTAGTCTGTAATTTAGCTTTGCTCAAGTGTTAATTAAAATGATGAACTTATGAAAGGAAAATAAACATTTTGGAATATGTTTTGTAATTAAAATAGAAAGCTAAGAGCAAATAAGTATATATATTTTAACCAAAATTGTACCATTGTCATTCAGCTTATATTTCTTTGCTACTTCACTTCTGTCCTGTTTGAAAGACTTGTACTGCATTATCTTAGCATACTGCAATGACACTATATTTAAGAGTAATACAACCTAGCCCGGCCAGCATGGCTCAGTGGTTGAGCATTGATCTATGAACCAGTTCAATTCCCAGTCAGGGCTCAATCCCTGGTGTGTGTATGTAGCCCGGGGGGGGGGGGGGGGGGGGGGGGGGGGGGGAGGTGCAGTAGGCAACTGATCAATGGTTCTCATCTCTCTCTCTCTGAAATCAATAAAAATATACATTAAAAAAATAAGAGTAATACAGCCTAATCAATCAAGGTGATCTCATAATGCAGGGATGGTTTAACACTAAGGAGCTGAAAGGAGAAAAATTCATTTCTATAAATAGATCCCTTTCCCTTCATAAAAAAAGCTCTTGATTAAACTAAAGACATATTTCTAATTTTAAAAAAATAAGTAAAAACCAAGTTTGTGGTAAATGGAAATGTCAAGAGTGTAAATGCAAAACATATGGCTTAAACTGGAGTTGAAACTTAAAAATGGTGAAGAACAGCAGAGAAGATAGGTGGGGGCTGTGGAAGAGACACAGATTAATGAATCTGACATAGAACTTCAGGGGTGGAAGTCATACATGAGAAGTCCAGCCAGGCAGAAAGAGCATAAGGAGGCTAAGGAGACACTTTCCCTAGTCCTTATCTGTTGTGGGGATATTTATCTGATACTGCTTCCTCCAGATTCATTCTAATAAAACACTTCATTTGCATATGCATCATACATTCCCCTAAGATTTAGGCCCATAAAAAGTCAGTTATGTGAACTCTATTTTGAACTTACATTCTGAAAAGGAAGGATAAACTCAGACTATCCTATCTTTAACTGCTTAGCCTGATTAGTATGAGGTCATCATTGTTCAGATTTTCCTCAAACAGAAAAAAAAAAGATAAATTTGTTTCTTTGGTATGGGATCTGTGCTAGTTTGTACTATTTTTATTTCATTTGATTGTTAACAGCAACTCTGGCAGTTGGACAGTGTTGACTGCATAATTATAAATAAGAAAACAGAAACCGAGGAGGAATTATTCCCCCTATTAAAAGTAGCACTCAACATAATAAAAGCCATATATGACAAACCCACAGCCAACATCATACTCAGTGGGCAAAAACTAAAACCATTTCCCTTAAGAACAGGAACAAGACAGGGATGCCCACTCTCACCACTCCTGTTCAACATAGTACTGGAAGTATTAGCCATTGTGATTAGACAAGAAGAAGAAATAAAAGGCATCCAAATTGGAAAAGAAGTAAAACTGTCCTTATTTGCAGATGACATGATATTGTACATAAAAAACCCTAAAGACTCCATTATTAGACTTAATAAATGAATTCAGCAATGTAGCAGGATACAAAATTAATGCTAAGAAATCTATGGCATTTCTATACACCAATAGTGAACTTACAGAAAGAGAGACTAAAAAAGCAATCCCATTTACCATCACACCACAAAAATTAAGATACCTAGGAATAAACTTAACTAAAGAGGTAGAAGACCTCTACTCAGAAAACTACAGGTCGTTGAAAAAAGAGATAGAGGAAGACATAAACAGATGGAAGAACATACCATGTTCATGGATTGGTAGAATCAACATCATTAAAATGTCCATACTACCCAAAGCAATCTATAAATTCAATGCATTTCCCATTAAAATGCCAACGACATATTTCACAGACCTAGAACGAACTCTCCAAAAATTCATCTGGAATTAAAAAAGACCCCGAATAGCTGCAGCGATCCTGAGAAAGAACAAAGTAGGTGGGATCTCAAGACCAGATATCAAGCTATATTACAAAGCCACTGTTCTTAAAACTGCTTGGTACTGGCACAAGAACAGACATATAGATCAATGGAATAGAGTAGAGAACCCAGACATTGACCCAAACCAATATGCTCAATTAATATTTGACAGAGGAGGCAAGAATATACAATGGAGTCAAGACCGTCTCTTCAATAAATGGTATTGGAAAAATTGGACAGATATATACAAAAAAATGAAACTAGACCACCAACTTACACCATACACAAAAATAAACTCAAAATGGATAAAGGACTTAAATGTAAGATGGGAAACCATAAAAATACTAGAGGAATTTAAAGGCAACAAAATCTCAGACATATGTCGAAGCAATTTCTTCACAGATACAGCTCCTAGGGCATTGGAAACTAAAGAGAAGATAAACAAATGGGACTACATCAAAATAAAAAGCTTCTGCACAGCAAAAGAAACCATCAACAAAACAACAAGAAAGTCCACTGCATGAGAGAACATATTTGCCAATGTTATCACCGATAAGGGTTTAATCTCCAACATTTATAGGGAACTCATACAACTTAACAAAAGAAAGATAAACAATCAAATCAAAAAATGAGCAAAAGCCCTGACTGGTTTGGCCCAGTGGATAGAGCATTGGCCTGCGGACCGAAAGGTCCCAGGTTCGATTCCGGTCAAAGGAGTGTACCTTGGTTGTGGGCACATCCCCAGTGGGAGGTGTGCAGGAGGCAGCTGATTGATGTTTCTCTTTCATCAATGTTTCTGGCTTCTATCCCTCTCCCTTTCTCTCTGTAGAAAATCAATAAAATATATATTTTTTGAAAAAATGGGCAAAGGACCTAAATAAACGCTTTCTGAAAGAGGACATTCAGAAAGCCAAAAGACATGAAAACATGCTCAAAGTCACTAATCATCTGAGAGATGCAAATCAAAACAACAATGAGGTATCATCTCACACCTGTCAGAATGGCTGTCATCAACAAATCAACAAACGACAAGTGCTGGAGAGGATGTGGAGAAAAAGGAACCCTTCTGCACTGCTGGTGGGAATGTAGACTGGTGCAGCCATTATGGAAAACAGTATAGAGTTTCCACAAAAAATTAAATATGGAGCTGCCATTTGACCCAGTGATCCCACTTCTAGGAATATATCCCAAGAAACCAGAAACACCAATCAGAAAAGATATATGCACCCCTATGTTCATAGCAGCACAATTTACAATAGCTAAGACTTGGAAACAGCCCAAGTGCCCATCAGCAGATGAGTGGATTAAAAAACGGTGGTACATCTACACAATTGAATACTATGCTGCTATAAAAAAGAAGGAATTCTGCGGGAGCCCCTTACAGGTCCTGCGTGGTTCAGGGTTTGAGTTCTGGAGGAGGCCGCACACAAAATGAAGAGAGAGAGAGAGAGACTAGAAGAAAATTAATTTAGAATAATGGGGACCAGGCGTGGCATCTTTCCACTAGTGGGTAAGATTGCCCACCACTCCAGTCTTGCTCAAAGCTTTTATTCAGGCAATGGGGAAAACAACCACATCCTTATCAAAAGGGCAGGAAATTCCAACAACAAAGAGGCAAGAAGAATTTACATATCAGTAAC
>PVJC01043208.1:0-14619 GCA_004026665.1 Murina feae
CACCCCCAACATCCTTTTCCCCCCCAAAAATTGTCAGTCCACTCCCTTTCTATGCCTCTGATTCTATTCTATTCACCAGTTTATTCTGTTCATCAGATTTTTTTCCCCACTTGATTTTTAGGTTCACTTGTTGATAGATATGTATTTGTTGTTCATAATTTTTATCTTTACTTTTTCTTCTTCCTTCTCTCAAAGGATACCTTTCAGCATTTCATGTAATACTGATTGGGTGGTGATGAACTCCTTTAGCTTGTTTTTGTCTGTGAAGCTCTTTATCTGACCTTCAATTCTGAATGATAGGTTTGCTGGGTAAAGTAATCTTGGTTGTAGGTTCTTGCTGTTCACCACTTTGAATATTTCTTGCCACTCCCTTCTGGCCTTCAAAGTTTCTGTTGAGAAATCAGCTGACAGTCGTATGGGTGCCCTCTTGTAGGTAACTGACTGCTTTTCTCTTGCAGCTTTTAAGAGTCTCTCCTTGTCTTTTGCTCTGGCATTTTAATTATGATGTGTCTTGGTGTGGTCCTCTTTGAGTTCCTTTTGTTTGGGATTCTCTGCGCTTTCTGGACTTGTAAGTCCACTTCTTTTACCACGTAGGGGAAGTTTTCTGTAATTTTTTCTTCAAATAGGTTTTCAATATCTTGCTCTCTCTCTTCTACTGGCACCCCTATAATTCTGATGTTGGTGTGCTTAAAGTTGTCCCAGAGGCTCCTTACACTCTTTTCTTTTTGCTTATCCATTTGGGTGTTTTTTGCTTCTTCATATTTCAAATCTTTGACTTGATTCTTGAGATCCTCTAGTCTGTTGTTGAATCTCTGTATAATATTCTTTATTTTAGTCAGTGTATGCTTTGATTTATTGAGGGTCTCACTAAGTTTATCAGTGGTTTCTAGAAAATTTTTGAAAAACCTTATAGCCATGGTTTTGAACTCTATATCCTGTTGTTTGCTTTCCTCCTTTTCTGTCATTTGTGATCTGTTTCTTTGTCTCTGCATTTTGGCTGCTTCCCTGGGTTGACAGAGTGGCTTTCTGTGTTAGGTGATCACTGAGAGGAAATGACCTCCAAGCCACTTGGTTATGAGAGTCAGCTGTGTCTACAGTGGGAGAACTTCTGTGCTGGAGACACCCTTATGGGGCAAGAGTTGTTTCAGTGAGGCTTTGGTGCTCACCGAGTCTGCCTCCTGAGTGTGTCCCTTATGAATCTGAGGAGTTGTATTTAGATGGTACCACTCTGACCACTGGGTATGCTGGCTCTTGTATCTCCAAGGAGTTGCTATTATAGCCTTTTCCTGAGGTTATTCAGCCTTTTATATGCAAAAGCCTTTGCTTGCAGCTTGGGTGGGGTGGGATCTTGGGGAGTCTATAGGGTGGAGCAATCAGCTATGGCTGCTTCTCAGCCCTGCCCTAAGAGGCACTGGATCTCAAGCTGCTCTGGAGTTCCTCCTGGTGCCAGAGGTGCCAGACAGTGTCAGACAGTCCAGCTCCTCCTTGTATGGTTCTGAGTCCCCAGAAAAATCTGGAATTGGAGTTTAGATCCGTTGGGAGCTTGTGCTTCCCTCCGGTATGAAATGCTGCCAGGCCTTTCTGCGAGCCCCTTCGCGCGCACCTCCGTACCTCTGCACTTTATTTCCATACCTCCTCTGAGTCTCAGTCTCTTTCTAGTTGTAGAATTTCCACTTAGCCAGCCTTCCTGTGGGTCTGGGTGGTGTCTCTTTTTTCTTTTTGTTGTGATTTTGAAATGGTTGTGCACGGCCGCAATTCTGGTGTTTATCTATGCCGCCATCTTTGTTTCTCTACCCTATGCTTTTTGATTGGAGTATTTAATCCATTTATACTTAGGGTTATTATTGATAGGTACTTACTTATTACCATTTTAATTCTGTATGCCTAGGTTTCTCTCTCTGTTTCTTTTTCTCTCTTTAGCATTTCTTGTAATGCTGGCTTGGTGGTGCTTTACTTCTTTAGCCTTTCTTTTGTCCAGGAAGCTCTTTATTTGACCATCTATTTTGAATGATAGCCTTGCTGGATATAGTAATCTTGGTTTCAGATCCTTGTTTTCCACTAGCTTAGTACTTCATGCCTTTCCTTCTGGTCTGTAGAGTTTCTGATGTGAAATTAGGTGTCAGCCTCAGGGAGCTTCTTTGCAGGCAACAGTTTTCTTTTCTGTTGCTGCCTTTAAGATTCTCTCTTTGTCTTTAATTTTTGACATTTTAATTATGATGTATCTGGTTGTGGGCCTTTTTAGGTTCTTGTGGCTTGGAGTTCTCTGTGCCTCCTGGACTTGTGTGACTTTTTCCTTTCTTAGGTTAGGAAAGTTCTCTACCATTATTTCTTCAAACATATTCTCTATCTCTTTCTCCTTTTCTGCCTCTTCTGGCACATCTGCCTTTCAAATATTGCTATGTTTCACATTGTACCACAGCTCCTTTAAGCTGTCTGCCTGTTTTTAAATTGTTTTTTTCTTTTTGGTTCTTTGATTGAAGGAATGACTGCATGAGGGAATGACTCAGCACAGGAAACTAGGGGTGTCTGCCCTTTGAGCTCTAACCCCATGTCCCCTGATCCTGGTTTCTGCTCACACAGCTCTGGTCTACTCTGCCCTCCCTCTGCCGGAGCACAAGGTGGGAGCTTCCACAGGGAGTTTTGTGTGTTGGTCCTTTAAGAGGGTGTCTGAATTTCCAGCTGTCTCTTCCTGGCAGACAGCAACCCTGATGCTTTTCACAGATAGATATTATTTGGGTACCCTCCTCAGTTCTGGTGCTCTCTGCTGGGGGTCCCAGCTTGGGGATTAGATCCCAGAGTTCTCAGTGGCACCCCCCACAGCTGAGATATCTTTCTGGAATTTCAGTTGCTATCTATGGGTGCCTGGCCAGCCCTTTCATACCTCTGCCCCTCCTACCAGTCTCTATGTGGTCTCCATTTCTGGTCCTCAGGTATCAGGGTTCTCTCCAGTGAGTCATCTGTTGAGTATTCAGGAAATTTTCTTTATGTTAGTTGTAATTCCAGTTTGTTCCTGTGAGTGTGTCCATGCAGCTTCCATTTACTCTGCTGCTATTTTTAATCTCCTTTCAGGTCACCTTTGGGATCCTGATACGTCATTGAATCTGTAGATCACTTTGGGTAGTATGTCATCTTAATGATATTAAGTCTTCCAGTCATGACCATGGCTGTCTTTCATTTATTTATGTTTTTAATTTCTTTCAGAATTGCTTTATAATTTTCAGTGTACAAACATTTTTCTTTTTTGGTTACATTTATTTCTAAGTATTTAATTCTTTTTGATGTTACTGTAAATTGAATTTTTTAAAAATTTTCTTTTAGGATTGTTCATTGCTCGTGTATAGAAATACAAGTGATTTTTATATGTTGATTTGTATCCTGCAGCTTTGCTGGATTCATTTATGAGATCTAATGGTTTTTTTTGTGTGTGTGTCGAGTATTTTCTACATATGTCATTTGTGAACAAAGATAATATTCTCCCTTTCCATTTGGATACCTTTTATTTACTTTTCTTGCCTAATTGCTTTGGCTAGAACTTCAGTACTATGTTGAATAGAGGTGGCAAGAGCAGGCTTCCTTGGCTTGCTCCTGATCTTAGAGGAAAATTTTTCAATGTTTCACTGTTGAGTATGATGTTAACTATGGGTTTTTTCAAGTAAGTCCTTTATTATGTTGAGGAATTTTCCTTTCATTCCTAATTTATTGAGTATTTTTATCATGGAAAGATGTTGAATTTTATTAAATGTTTTTCTGCATCAATTAAGATGATCATGTGTTTTTGTCTTCATTCTATTTAATGTGATATATTACACTGATTGATTTTTATATGGTGAATCATTGTATTCTGGGAGTAAATTTCACTTGGTCATAATTATAATCTTATTAATATGCTGCTGAATTTAGTTTGCTATATTTTGTTGAGATTTTTGCATTAATATTTATAAGGACTACTGGAGGCCTGGTGCATAAATTCATGCATGGGTGGGATTCCTCAGGGTGGCCTGCAGAGATCAGGTCCCTGCTTGCATCCCCAGCCTCGCAAAAAGCCCTGCAGCCCTGCCCGGCACCCCACCTTGACCAGGTGCTGCCCCCTCACCTGCTCCACCATCCCGCCTGCAGGGTGATCCATGGGGGCTGGACCCCTTGCCTGGCTCTCTCAGCACCTGGGAGGTGGGCGGCAGCCCTGCCCCCTGCCACCACTGGTTGCCCTCTATGGAGTAATTGGGCCCCTTCTTGTACCTGCCTTGTCCTGGCACTGCCCACTCATCTGCTCCACCATCCTGCTGCAGTCCCACTCTCATTGGGGCCTATTGGGGCTGACAGTGCTTTCACTGCTGCCCACTGCCAGCACCGTCTTGCCGATGCCTGCCATGTTCTGCACCACCCCCTGGTGGTTAGCGCACATCATAGAGAGCAGTCAAACTGCTGGTTGAATGACTGCCCAAGGGAACAATTTGCATATTAGGAGTCTGGAGGATTATATAGGATTGGTCTGGAGTCTCCTTTTCTTATAATGTCTTTGCTTGGAGTTTTCACTTTAATTTTTTTTTTTTTTTGGAAAAGTTTAGAAGGATTGATGTTTTATTCCGGATAGTTTTTTTTCTGACTTATCTTCAGCTGTGTCTAATTTGCTGTTAAATCTGTTCACTGAACTTTTAATTTTAACTTTTATTGCTATTCAGTTGTAGAACCACCATTTGATTCCTTTTCACTTCTGTGTTGCCTCTTTTTAAAGTATGCAGTTCCCTGAGGATGTTTTCAAGCTTTTCTTTTATTTCTTTGATAATACTAAAAATAGTGATTTTATAGTCTGGGTCTGAAAACTCTAATATCTGAAGCTCTTATGCTGAAGCCTTTCTGTTGTATCTTTTCCCCCCTGCTGGTTCTTGCTTACAATGGTCTTTTTTCTCTTCTTCTATGTGCACTTAATTCTATTTGACTGTTCTGGTCATTGTATTTGAAAATATATTTGCAGGAAAATTTTGAGATATATGATAATTACATCTTCTCCCAGAGAAATTTTTTGTTTACTTATACTGATAGTCTGGGACCTTACTTGTTTTGAACCACCTTCTAGCAAATTTAAAAATCACTCAAATGAAGTTAAGTCTTGAGGTATTGTCCCAGCTTAAAGTGGAGGAGTGTTTATCAGACTCTCTACTCTGTGTGGATCTTGGAATTCCACTTATTATCTGCCTCATTCTGTAACTTAGTTTTTGTATGTTTACCTTATGAATTGTTAAATGCCATCCAGAAAAAAGGCATATTGAATGCTGGGTTCTGGCTTCTAACCTCCTGTATTTTGGTCCATTAATCCCTCAGTGTCTTTTTAGCTAGCCTTTGCTTTTAAGATTTTTAAAAAATTATGTGTAATTCAGTTTTATTAGTTGTTCTTGGATGATTGTTTTGAATTACTTAACCTGCTAATACTTTATGGGTCAATTTCAGGGGCTCTCTTTTGTTGTGAGCATCCAACTTTATTGCTACCATATGATCTAGCAATATCACTTCTGGCTATATATCCAAAATAAATGAAAGCAGGATCACAAAGAGATATCTGTACTCCCATGTTCATCGCAGCATTATTCATAATAGCCAAGATATGGAAACAACCTAAGTATCTGTCATTGGATAGATGGATAAAGAAGATTATATATATATATATATATATATATATATATATCCTCCTATATAATAAAATGCTAATATGCAAATTGTCCTCTTGACTGGGAGTTTGACCCAGAGTTTAATCAGGAGTTTGACCATGGGGTGGGGCCAGCCTGCCAACTGCCCCCAGCTGCTCACCCTGGCCAGCCCTGCCCTTGATTGGCCCCACCATCGGGGGCGTGGTCAGCCCACCAACTGCCCATGGCTCCTTCCCCTGGCTGACCTCACCCTGATCGGGGGTGGAGCCGGCCCACTGGTCCCCCTACAGAGGGAGGCAACTATTTGGCAGTGGTGGGGGCAGGGCCAGCCAAGGTGGGTGTGAGTAGTGGCCCCCTGATCACCCCATCAGTTGCCCCACAGATCGTCCCTGATCGCCAGCCAGGCCTAGGGACCCTACCCATGCATGAATTTCGTGCACCAGGACTCTAATATATAAATTTCCCTGGAAGAAGATTCAACCATATATATATATATGGTTGAATCTTCTTCCAGGGAAATTTTTTGTTTGTTTATACTGGTAGTCCAGGGCTCCTATTTGTAGAACAATATTCCTACAGTGGAATATTATTTGGCCTGAGAAAGAAGAAATCCTGCCATTTGTGACAACCTGGATGTTATTTGAAGGCATTGTGCTAAGTGAACTAAGTCAGACAAGGAAAGACAAATATTGTATGATCTCACTTCTATGTGGAATCTAAAAAAGCCATGCTCAGAGAAACAGAGAGTAGAGTAGTGGTTACCAGTGGCTGGGGGAAGGGTGGGGAAATGTGGAGATTTTGGTTAAAGGGTACACATTTCCAGTTATGAGATTAAGAAGCTCTGAGGATCTAATGTAAAGCATGTGATTACCTATATACTAGAGGCCCGGTGCACAAAATTTGTGCACTGGTGGGGGAGGGTGTCCCTCAGCCCAGCCTGCAGCCTCTCCAATCTGGGACCCTGTGAGGGATGTCCGACTGGCCTGTGGGATTGGACCTAAATAGGCAGTTGGACATCCCTCTCACAATCCAGGACTGCTGGTTCCCAACTGCTTGCCTGCCTGCCTGATTGCCCCTAACCACTTCTGCCTGCCAGCCTGATCACCCCCTAACCACTCCCTTGACAGCCTGATCAATGCCTAACTGCTTCCCTGCCGGTCCGATTGTCCTCAACTGCCCTCCCCTGCAGGCTCAGTCCCCACCCCCCCAACTGCCCTTCCCTGCTTCCGAGAAACACCATCCGAAGGATGTAAACTTCCAGTACAGTGATAAACTTGTCCATGTATTCTAAAACTGTATGGCCCATATCCTGATGGCGATGCAATATTTGTACCCATAGAAGCAAAAGCAAAAAGAACTATTTATGGAACGAATATTTTCCATGAAATTTTTACTATCAGAATCTTCATTTGTCATTTATCTTTTTAAATATGCTGGGTATTCTGGAAAATGTATATCATTTGGACAGACTTTACCTTTGCTACAACATTGAGTAAATTTCTTATCAGATGGTTTCTCAGAGAAATTTAATGATAGGCAAAATTGACATCTTACAGTCATTTCACCACAACTATGTTCGAGAATTGTGTCCTCATGTACTCCATTTTCACTAAGAAGCCAGTTCCTACCAGTATTGCTAGTACTTGTTGATGACTGTTCTTTAGACATATTCTGTCGTCACCACCGCTTTCAACTTCAAAGGCACATTGGTCTTTAGACATTTTCTGTTGATGATGCTGGCTTTTTTCGGCTGCAGAGCTACGTTATATCAATAGTTGATCTTTAGACATAGTCCCGCCTCCCTGCTGCCACAGTCTAGATGAAGGGAATGAGAGTCCTGGCTGCCAGGCGCTGAGAGCTGTCTGACCAATGGCTGATTCTGGCTGCTTCTGTGGGGGTGGAACTTCCTCCCTGCTGTCAGAGTCTCTGCAGCGGTGATGATGAAGCAAGCATTCTGCCTGGCCATTTTGGGCCTGTTCTGCCCAGAGACCCTCTGCGGCCAGGCTGGAACACTTGCCTCAATGCTGGGGTGATGATGCAAAAATTTTCCCCACCCCACTGCCTCACCTTGCCCAGAGGCCCTCCACGGCTGGCATGGAATGCTTGCCTTGGCCCTCTGTGGCCAGTCTGGAATACTTGCCTCATCGCTAGGGTGGTGAAGCAAGTGTTCCACTCCTGCAGCTCTGTGCCCACTGCCCAGAGACCCTCTGTGGTTGGGGTGGAATGCTTGCCTCATCAGTATGGTGATGAAGCAAGCATTCCGCTAGGCCACTAATGCTGCCCGCTCTAAGCAGCTGCCCCCCTGGCACTGGGGGACTATGGCGGGGCTGAGAGGACTGGGTGCTACCATCTTGGGGCTATGGGCACTGCCATCTTTGTGATGGAGTGATGGTCAATTTGCATATTCCCTTGTTATTAGATAGGACTAGTACATAAAAGCCTAAGCTACTGGATGACTGGATGACTGGCTGATAGCTACGATATGCACTGACTATCAGGGGGCAGATGCTCAATGCAGGAACTGCCCCTCTGGTGGTCAGTGTGCTCCCACTGCTCAGATGACAAATGGGTGCCAGACACTCAGCTGATGGCTGGCAAGCGCAGCTGTGGCAGTGTGAACCTCTCCTGCAGACACTCCCCCTGCCTGCCCCAGTGGTGGTGGCAGGTGCAGCAGGGGCCAGGATGAGTGAGAGCGGTGCGGTGCCTAGCCCGGGCTCAGGCTCCTCCCTGGCCACCTGCTGCTTCGTGCACTACTTCATGCTGTGCGGGATTGATGCGGACAGTGGGCTGGAGCTGGCGGGTAAGGCTGAGTTGCAGTGGTGCGAAGGTCCACTGATCACTGGTGCATGAATCCATGCACTGGGCCTCTAATAGCTAATAATGATGCTGTGTTAAAAATGTCTAAAAGAAGATATCTTAAATATTCTCACCACAAAAGCAAATGATAATTATGTGACATGATGGAGATAATCATTTTGCAATATATAAGTGTATCAAATCAATACATTGTACACCTTAAACTTACACACTGTTATGTATTGATTACATCTCAATAAAGCTAGAAAAAAATAAAACATTAAAATGATAAAAAAAAAGTGTTCTTGGAAGGAGAAGAGCTTGGGTATGGAGCGGAGACTCTGGTTTTTACTTGGTTAGGAGGCGAGTCAGAGGGCGAGTTCCACAAGAGGCACCGGTTTGAACTTTCCCTCCAGTGCCTGGGTTCTCTGAGGGTGGCCTGGATTTGAAGCAAAAGAGAAAGGAGAATGGTGGGGCTTGAGTGCTGTCAGTGGTCAAACATTAAAAATAGTCACTTTTTATTACTGTACTTATAGATCTAACTTATTTTAACTAGTATATAGTTTATTTATTTAAACTAATATACTGTAGCATTCTGTCAATTTGAAAAAGCCCAACTTATTTTAAAATTTCTCTGCTGATGGCCAATTAGGTGTTTTACACTTTTTTACTATTAGAAACAGTTCTGCAATGAACAGCTCTGTAGAACCTTTGCAGGAGTTTTTCCCAGGGAGATGCCAGGATGAGGATTCTCTGTCTGGTCAGGTGTCCTGACCGTTAGGTGGACTGGTCATCGCCGGATTGTTCTCCAGTGTAATCGTACCAACTTGTACGCCCATGTCTTGAAGTGGTGGAGTTTGCACTTTGTTCCAAAGGTGCTGGGAGGCCATTGGAAGTCTTAAGTGGGAGAATGATTGATCTGATTAATTTAAAAGTAACTCTGGGGGTGTTGAGTAAGGGTGGTAATAGGGGGACAGTTATAGGCTATGGTGACCTTCTGGGTGAGAGGCAGTGGTACCTTGCGTGGTGGGTGGTACTGGTGGAGATGGTGACAAATCGTGGAATTCATGATATACTCTGAACATAGAGTTCGCAGAACTTGTTGATGAATGAACTATAGCCTGGGACAGAAGGATTCCTAGTTTTTAATCTCACTAATGAAATGGGGAAGACTGGTCAACAAGGAAATTGGGGGAATCAGTTTGAAATACTTATTAGACACGCGAGTAGAAATGTGGAATGGGCAGCCTGATGCATGCTGGGAGCTCAGGGGAGCAGGAGGGTCCTATTTAGGGTTCTATTTAAAGCCACAGGCATGGATCAGATGACCTAGAGAGAGATGAGTTTCCAGATTGAGCCCAGTAGAGCTCTAACAGCTAGAAGCTGGGAAGGGGAAGAGGATCTAGCAAGGGAAAACAGAGGTGGAGGCCAGTGAAAACAGAAATAAAGCCAGAAGAGTCTGGGACTGGGAGTAACACTGAGACAGTACTTTAAGAAGAAAGAAAAATCACTATGTTAAATGCTGCCACTAGATTAAGATAAGCTTTGAGAATAGACCAGAATCATCTGGACCCTTGGTTACTTTTTATATTTGATTTTTCTATACATTAATTGTAGTCCTCAGTATTTGTTAATACTCTTGTGGGGGAGGGGGAATCAAAACCCACCCCACAAACCTCATCCAATTAAAAATATATCATCAGACTTAGAATGAAAAAGATTAAAGAATTTAAAAGTGCCGGAAGCCTAGTATCTGTTGATAGCCATTTAACCTACCCCATAGTGGCATCCTGGTGTCAAGCAGCTGTGTATATTTTTAAAGAGCCCATCAGAATGCTCTAGAGGGCTTTTATAACATGAGTTAGAACTGCCTGGAAGATCTGATTGGCCCAATTCCACAAAGAAAGTTCCGATAGGTTTTAAAGCCTTCTGTCTCATTCCTTTGTGCATTTGTTATTAGCTCAATAAATAATAGATAGAGGAATTACCCAGTCACTAATTTGTTTTTTTATCAAGCAAAGTTCATGATTTAATAAATTGCACTTTTTCTATATTATTGAACATGTGCTATAATATGTCTGTACTAGTAATTCAAGCATAAAACTATTTTTAGTGTAGTATTTGTTTCTTTATCCATATATATATATTTTTAATTGTAGTTTCTACCAGGATGTTTATTGCTTCTCCAGTCCCATTCTTGTGATGTCTTCTAGTAAAATGTTTGCTTTCTTCCTGAATTATTGCATTTAAAAATTAATATATATTTTTCTCTGATCATAAGGGTGATAAATGATATACCCTCTTAAAATATATTTTTATTGATTTCAAAGAGGAAGGGAGAGAGAGATAGAGACATCAATGATGAGAGAGATTCATTGATTGGCTGCCTCCTACACACCCCCTATTGATGATCAACCCCGCATGTGCCCTTAACTGGAATCAAACCTGGAATCCTTCAGTCCACAGGCTGATGCTCTGTTCATTGAGCCAAACCAGCCAGGGCAATGATATCCTTTTAAAGATTTCTAAATTTGCCTGGCTGTTGTGACTCAGTTGACTGAGCTTGTCCCAGGCACCAAGAGGTCACAGGTTCCATTCTAGTCAGGGCACATGTTTAGGTTGTAGGCTCAATCCCCAGTGGGGGCATACAGGAGGCAGCCAATCAATGCTTCTATCTCCCTTTCTCTCTCTCTCAAATCAATAAAAACATATCTAAACTAATAAAAGCGTAATATTGAAATTGACTGTTTCTTTGGGACACCTAAGCCACGCCCAGAAACCAATCAGAGCAGCTGTATGCAAATTAACTCAGCCAATATGGAGGCAGGCAGCCAGGGAGTGAGTACTGTCTGGTGAAGCCAGTGGAAGCGAGATGGCAGCGGTGGAGGGGGGGTGTGTGGCAGTGGCAGGAGCGGGAACAGCATGGCTGGGAGTGGGGGGCGTGGCAGCAACAGGAGTGGGAGCAGCATGGCAGGGGCGTGGCAGCGGGGGGACCGGGATGGCAAGGGGTGGGCAGCAGGGTGTGAAGCAGTCGATCTGCACTTCTGGCATGGAGCCCAGGCCCAGGCAGGCCAGTGCCTGCCCAGTCACTCAGAGCAGCAGCAGGAGCAGCGGTGGCCTTGGGGGTCGCCAGCTCCTGGCCCTGAAGCCATGGGTGGGGGGGGGCGGCACAGAGATGGCTGGGCCACTCGGAGCTCAGGCAATGGCGTTTGCAAACTTGGACATGAATCCCGGACCTCCCCAGGCCACAGCCACCACCCCGTGGGCCTCATACCAACTATAATTTCCCACCTTATTTCTTCTGTCCTCTTCTAATAAACAACAGAACAGGAGAAAAACTAAGGCTTTCTTATCCTAGGAGAAAAATGATGAGATGCTGGGTATTATCCTTAACCATTGGGAAGACACTTCATAATCCTGTTTGTTGAGGCAATATTCTGGAGTTCTCCTGCTCGATATTTAAAAGTACAAGATTAAGACATACTGTTTAAGTAAATTAAGCCAGCACTCATTCAACAAATACGTCCACAACTGGGCCTGGTAGTAAGCATTAGAGATATGGTGATAAACAAACAAAAAAGTCTCTACACATTTACGCAACTCTGGTTTTCCAATCAACAAGTCACACACACAAAGAAGATTGGTCTGTCTATGATGTTATCTCCAACCAAATTTGCAGAAATCCCAAGCAATTTGATGAAGGTTACAAGCACAGTCCCTTTACAATGTGCTCAATCTAGCTAATGAAAGAAAGTGAAAGAATAACAATACAAGAAAATACTTGCTAAATGAAAACCAAAAATTAGCCAGTGACCTCCGAGGAAAGTGATTGTTGAAGCCATGGATTTTGAAAGAGGATTGAGCTCAGAATATTTGGCTGAGAGGAGAGAAGACAATCCTGGTAAGAGAAAGGCAGAAAGCAAAGGCATGGAAAGCAAATTGCCACGAAATGATTAGGGTCTTCTGAGAAAAAGAATGAGGAGAAATATTTGGGGAGAAAATAGAAAGAAATCTTAGAGAGAGGTGCATGGGCCAGAACATGGATAGTCTCAAACAAAGCAAAATTTCCATTTTTCTGGGAAGGAGGGAACTTCTGAGAGCAGAACAGATGACAGGTAGCAAAATGTTTATCTGAAGGTTTTCATATGGCTCTGGGGCCAAGGGATAAGATGAACAAAATGAATGGAGAATGAATCTGTATTACATTTCTGTATCTTTAATGTGTTTCTTTAAAGACTGAAGTGCAGACCCAACTTTTTAAAAAATGTTTTTATTGATTTTTAGAGAGAGAAAGGAACATTGATGAGAAAGATACATCTATTGGCTACCTCCTGCACTTATTGGGGATTGAGCCTGCAACCTGGGTATGTGACCTGACTAGAAACTCACTGGTGACCTCTTGGTTCATGGGTTGATGCTCAACCACTGAGCCATACCAGCAGGGCCAGACACTACTTTTGATCATACCACCTAATTAGATATTTCCAGATCCCCACTATTTAGAGCATTCTTTTTAGCTTCCATACTTTCTACAAATCCACTTTTAAAAAATCCTCATCCAGGACAGGTTTTTCATTGATTCTAGAGAGAGAGAAAGGAAGAGGGAGGAAGAGAGAAACATCAACATGAGATAGAAACATCAATCAGCTGCCTCACACATGAGCTCCAACAGGGATTGAACCTGCAACCTGGATATGCACCCTGACTGGGAATTGAACCTGCAAACCTTTGGTGTATGGGATAATGCTCTAATCACACAGGAACTCCATTCAGGGCTCTACAAATCCATTTTTATCATTTCCTTCTAAACATTATTCTCCAGAAGCCTTCTCTAATGGAACCCCCAAAGTGATGCTAATTCTACTTTGTATCCTCCTCAGCCTTTAAGTATTTTGTTTCCTCTTAAATTATTGCTCAACTTGCTAATTCTCAGTTAATCCAGATGCAAGCTCTATGAGCTTTTCTTATTACTATGGAATATAAGTTCAGAATATTGTCATTATATTCAAGTATTTATTTTTATCTTATATAATAAAAGGGTAATATACAAATTTACCCTAATAGCAAAACCACTGGGAATGACTGGTCACTATGACACACACTGACCACCAGGGGGCAGACGCTCAATGCAAGAGCTGCCCCCTGGTAGTCAGTGTGCTCCCACAGGGGGAGCTCTGCTCAGCCACAAGCCAGGCTGACTGCTGCCAGCACAGCGGTGGTGGTGGGAGCCTCTCCTGCCTCCTCAAGAGCGCTAAGGATGTCTGACTGCGTCTTAAGCCTGCTCCCAGCTCCAAGTGGACATCCCCCAAGGGCTCCTGGGTTGCCAGAGTGATGTCTGACTTCCAGCTTAGGTCCAATCACCCAGGGAGTGGGCCTAAGCCAGCAGGTGGATATCCCCTAGAGGTCCCAGACTGCAAGAGGGCATAGGCCAGGCTGAGGAACCCTCTCTTTTTCCCCACCCTGAGTGCACAAATTTTTGTGCACCGGGCTTCTAATTTAAAAATAATAATAAAAACTAAAGATCCCTAAATTTGTTTTTAAAAAAAACAATTCAATAAAAAAATGGGCGATGGACCTAAATAGACACCTTTCAAAAGAGGATATACAGAGGGCCAAGAGACACATGAAAACACTAGAGGCCCTGTGCACAAATTCATGCACTGGTGGGGTCCCTTAGCCTGGCTGGCAATCCAGGTGATTGGGGCCATATGGCCAGGTCCTGATCAGGACTGATTGGGGCCGGCCGGCCAGGAGAGGGACTGTGGGAGGTTGGCTGTGGGAGTGCACTGACCACCAGGGAGCAGCTTCTGTGTTGAGCATCTGCCCCCTAGTGGTCAATATGTGTCATGGCTACCAGCTGGTTATCTGGTTGTAATGGCTGCTTAGGCTTTTATATATATACTAGGGGCCCGGTGCACAAAAATTTGTGCACTCGGGGAGGAGGGAGTCCCTCAGCCCGGCCTGTGCCCTCTCACAGTCTGAGACCCCTCAGTGGATGTCCTATGATGGCCCCAGTCTGCCAGGCGCCTTTTGTGTGTGTGTGTGTGTGTGTATGTGTGTGTGTCGCCACTGGGGACCTGCCCCCAGCTGCATCTGAGGCTCGGAGCAGTCCTCCTGTGTGTGTCTACCTGCTGGGGACCTGCCAACAGGCACACTGTGGAGGCTTGGAGCAGGCACCCCC
>PVJC01043209.1:0-14585 GCA_004026665.1 Murina feae
TATTTCTTGTATGTTGATATACCTAAGTATTTTTAAGTGAAACTTCTGGAGGAAAGGATTCATAAAATTTACTATCCTGTCCTCCAAATAAGCTTGGGGGTCCCAAGTGTCTCCTGTCCTTTTCCATGTGTTTCAGACGCTGAGAAAAATGAGACAAAAGAAGAAAAAAATGCAACAGAATTCGCGGTGGGGCTGTGAAGAAAGGGCCAGCAAGCAAGCAGAGGCCCCCCCGCGGCCAGACTCACCAGGATAGACCAGGAAGTCGCCCCCGAACTTGCCCGCCGCGCTCAGGAAGAAGCCGCGCTCCCACAGGTCCCTGTAGACGCTGTAGCGCAGCTCGTGCGCCGGGCGGCCGGCGTGGGGCCAGTCCTGGGACCGCACGCGCCAGTCCAGCGGCCGCGCCTTGATGGGGCGAGGCCGGGCCGTGGCCAGCTGCACCAGCAGGGCCGACCTGGGCAAGGGGGCCGCCCCCTCCGACGGCCCCGGCTGGGCAGCGGAGGCGCCTGCGGAGAGGCGAACCCCCGAGCTGGGTGAATCCAAGACGGAAGGTCTCCCCGTCCCCAAGGGTCCCAGCCAGGACTTCCCCCCAAAAAATCCCCCCCACCCCTCCCCCGGGCCCCGCTCCCACCTCACCTGCTCCCTCCTGCTCCCCAGAAGCCTGGCTCGCCCCGGCCTCGTCCTCGGGGGCGGCGGCTGGGCTCTCACCGCCCTCCGGGCTCTCGCCGGCCCCCGAGCCCTGTCCCAGCCTCTGCCTCTTGGCCGCCTGGCCCTCGGCGATCTTCCCGAGCAGCTCCCGACGCCGGGTCTCGCGGGCCTCGGCCGCCAGGGCGCTCTGCTCCTGGAAGCCCTGCTCCTGCTGGCGCTTGAAGGACGCCAGAGCCTGCGGAGTAAACGCGGCTGCGACCTCGGGGTCCAGGTGCACGCCCGCCCCTAGGAAGCCGGGGAGCCGGAGGGCCCGCACCCCGGGGCTCCCCGCCCCCTTACCAGGCTGTGTTGGCGGGGATCCGGGCGCGGGGCGCTGACCAGGGTCACGGCGCCGATCTCGGCCAGCAGCCGCGCCTCCTCCGGCATCAGCAGCAGCGGGAGGCCCAGGCGCGAGTTCTGGCGGGGCCCGCGGGGCAGGGCGCCCACCGCGCGGCCCCCGACTCCCAGGCGCTCCCGCAGCGCCTGCACCGCCTCGGCCCCCCACACCAGGGAGCGGCCGTTCGCCACCTCCACCACCAGCATCCTCCTGCGGGAGCCGGGGCGCCGCGGTCACCGACAGGGCCGCGCGGAGCGATCCCGCCGCCGCCTCGGGGGTCTCGGCGAAGCACCGCCCCTGGGCCTCCGGGGGCGGAGCCTCGCTCCCGCCGCGTCCGCCACCTGCCGAGCCGGAGGGCCAGGCCCCGCCCCCTAACGCCGGGCTCCGCCCCTCGCCCGGCCGCCGAATCAACATTCGGTCCCGGCCATCATTCGTACCGGCCCCCGCGCCCCCAGAAAAGCCTCCGACGGGACCACACCCCTATCGAGAGGTCCATTTGCGCCGGCCTCTCGCGGAGCGGGCGCCTCCCTTCGGCCGTTCCCGTCAGGTGCCGGGACATCCCGAGGCCAAGGCCACGCCCGATCCGGATGGCTCGGAGCTTGGCTCCTCCCACGCGCGAGGCCCCGCCCCTTTCCGAACGGAAGCGGCTTCGCGTTCGGCAGTTCTCGGCTCCACCGATGGGGGGCCCCGCCCCTTTAGGAACTTGAGCGGTTCTGTGTTCGGTAGTCTTCAACTCCCGTCAACCCGCAGCCTGAGGCCCCGCCCGCTCCTGACGCAAGCGCCCCCAGGACCGAACCCCACGGCCGGAGACCCCGCCCTCCTGGGCACCCGCCCTAGGTTCTCCGCTCGAACAGGCTCACCCCACTGGTGGGCGCGCGGTCCGCCTCCTCGCCCCCCTTCAGAATGTGGCGGCGTCCTCCGATGGAACCAGCGGGCCACCTCGTAAACACCAGCTCCCAGTGCCGGCGGGGCCGCCCCCTAGCAGCGCACCACGCGCGGCTTCCTCCACCGCCGCCCCATGCTGACCCCCTGCGTCAATTTCGTCACGCCGCCACCTCAGGGAAGCGGGAAGCCTGGGGCCCGCCCCCAGGACCGTAGCCCCGCCTTTCCCCTGAAGTGAAACACCTTAGCCCCGCCCCCGAGACGCACCTCCCTAACCTGAGGCGTTACCCTGGCCCCGCCCTCGCCAGCTGACGCAGTCTGGGGCCCCGCCCCTTTACATCTGGACTCTCGGCCTGGCCCCTAGAGACTGTCCTGATGACAGCCTCTTTCCTGTGGTCTCAGCCTGTGGCCCCGCCTCCCTAAACGTGAGACTCCGCCCATCAGCCAACCCAGTTCACTTCCACCCAACGATCTCCGAAGAAAAACGAAGCCCCGCCCACCTCCGGTCGAAGTTCTTGGCCCCGCCTACTTCCGAACACAGCCTTTCAGTATTCGGCCATCTCCGAAGAATGCCGAAGCTTGTAGCCCCGCCTCCAAGGGGCCGCGAGACTCAGCCAGAAGGAACCCGAAGCGGAGGCCCCGCCTCCTTCCCGGGCCAGTCGCGTCCCTCGGAGCCCGAGGTTCTGGCCCCGCCCCTTTCCGAGCACTAAGCCCCGCCTCGTCGTGTATTCTGGTTCAGAGGTTCCGGAGTCCAGGTCCAGCCGGGGGACGCGTGCTCCCGGCGCCCAGCGCCAGCTCCTCCACTGCCTCCGAGCCTGTCGGGGGCCGCGCACCCGGCTCCAGATCGCTCGGCCCGGCCGGCCCCCGAGAGAGGCGGGGGCGCGCGGCGGGGAGGCGTGGCTGGCCCGGGGTGGACCGCGGGCCCGGACTGCTCAGCCGCCTCCAGCCTGGCGGGCGGCGCGGAGGCGGGCCCAGGTGGGCCAGGGTGGGAGCGGCCGGAGAAGCGGTGGGGTCGCTGCCCGTCGGCGGGTAACTGGGGCGGGGGCGGCGCCGGAACGCGGCCGAGCTCTGGATGGCGTAACTGCCTGTGGCTTCTCCGGGCGGACCTGACCGCGCTGGGGTGCGCGCAGCCGGCGTGGGGCCGGGGAGAGGAGCCTGGAAGACCCTCGGGGGTCCCGCCCTCGGGGCTGTAGGCAGGAGAAGGGTCTGGAGCTCGGGAAGATGTGCGGCTGGAGGCCTGGGCTCCTCTGGGTCTTCTCGGGGCCGGGCTGGGGGTCGGGGGACCTGCGTGCACCCAGAGGGAAGTGCTGGGGGGGACCAGAAGCCAGGCCCTGGGTTCCCAGACCCTCGAAGGAGGAGGGGGCTGGAGGCCTGGGTTCCCGAAAGAGGGGGCCTACGGGTGGAACCCTCTGTTCTTGGAGGAGGAAGGGCCTGGAGGTCCGGATTCTTATGTTCCCCAAGAAGAGGAGCTCAGGGTAGGGCTCCAGGCTCCTCGACAGCTGGGGGCCAAAGGAGCAGATTCCTGGATCCCTCAAGGGGGAGCGGTCGGGGGTCCCCGACTCCTGGGTTCTCACGGTGGACCCCTGCCCCTCCCCCAGACCATGTCGCCAGAGGAGTGGACCTATCTAGTGGTTCTGCTTATCTCCATCCCCATCGGCTTCCTCTTTAAGAAAGCTGGTGAGTCAGGTTCCCTCCCCAGTGGAAAATAAGGAGGGCGGGGGGGACCGAGAGGGGGTGCAGCCCTGGAAGGCTCATGCGTTCTCTTCTCCCTGCAGGACCTGGGCTGAAGAGATGGGGGGCGGCAGCCGTGGGCCTGGGGCTCACCTTGCTCACCTGTGGCCCCCACACTTTGCACTCTCTCATCACCATCCTGGGGACCTGGGCCCTCATTCAGGCCCAGCCCTGGTGAGGATGCGGCGGGGGAAGGCGGGGGACGCCACCTGCCTCTTCTCTTGAGTCTTGCCCGGCCCCTGCCTCACTCCGTGGCCGACTCTCATTGATCTGTTTCTTCGGGTCGTTCGTGTTTTCCTCTCCTGCCTTCCTGGGCCTGCTCCTGTGTGTGTGTGTCTGGGTCCTCCACAGCCTTGTCATGGACTCAGGAGAGGGTGACATTACTCCCCTGCTCGCCCTGCCACCTCTCGTATTCATATTCATATTAATATTCCCTCTCCTTCCCGCCCGCCCTCTCCCCCTTCCTCCCAGTGAACGGTGAGTGGCAGGGTGTTCACCCCGAAGCTGTCTTAACCTCTTCTCGTCCTCGTTATTTCTGTGCATTTGGATGTGGCTATGCCTCTTCTCCCGCTGTCTCAATCTTGTTCACTCTGCCCCCCCATTTTCTGTCTCTGAAGGTGGGGCGGTGCGGGGAGGACTTGTAGCTGGAATCTGGGGAGGCGGAGGCCGGGTCAGCTCCCAGAGCCCGGCCCCACCTCCCCCCACCTCTGCCCCAGCTCCTGCCACGCCCTGGCCCTGGCCTGGACCTTCTCCTACCTCCTGTTCTTCCGCGCGCTCAGCCTGCTGGGCCTGCCCACTCCCACGCCCTTCACCAACGCGGTCCAGCTGCTGCTGACACTGAAGGTCAGGCTCGCCGCCACCCGCCCCGGTGCCGGTTACCACCCCCCAACTTCACCTCCTCCTCCCCGCCACTCCCAGAGGAACAGGGGCGGCGGGGTTTTATCTCCCACACACCCCGGGCGGGCCTTCACCTCAGGCCTCGCCCTGGCAGAGAGGCACCTGGAATACTGCCTGCGCGGAGGGCTCACCTACACGCCTTCCTGCCTCTCCCGGGCAAGCTGTGCAGTGCAGGAGGGAGACCCGCTTTGGGGGACAGGAAACCGGGGCACCCCGGTCTGGCTCTCAGTCACCTGGGAAGATTAGGTGAAAACAGCTTCCCAGGCCCCATCCCAGGTCAGAAAGCCGCGAGTTCCCACGGGGCGCAGGGCTCTGGCCACGAATCCGTGAGCGGAACAGGCACCCGAGCTGGCGAGCCGGGCCCCTTCAGGAGAGAGGTGGGGACAGACAGCAGGCGATGCTTAGCGAGAAGAGGTGGAGGCATGCATGGCCTTCAGGGGCAAGGCAGCGCCAGTGGAGGGAGCAGCTGCCGGCCAGCAGTGCGCCGGCCACGTGGACAGGTCACCGAAGGAAGGAGGAGCGGCAGGGACCACACCACGCAGGGCCTTGCTGGCTGATGCGAGGAGTTTGGGCTGCTGCTTGTGGGGGCCCAGATCCCGCAGAAGAGGTTTTTGGTTTGTTGTCAGAAGAGGTAATTGGCCAAATTTGCATGTTTTGTTTTTCAAATTTTATTGATTTTTAGAGAGAGAGGAAGGGGATAGAAATAGCTCTTTGTTGTCCTGCGTATTTACACATTCCTTGGTTGATTCTTTCTTAAAATGTATTTGTTGATTTTAAAGCGATAGGAAGGGGGAGAGAGAAACATTGACTTGTTCCACTTATGCATTCCTTGGTTGATCCTTTTTTTTATGCATTTATTGATTTTTAGAGAGAGAAGGAGGGGGAGAGAGAAACTTCCACTTGTCCTTCCACCTATCTGTGCATTCATTGGTTGATTCTTGTCTGTGCCCTGACCAGGGGTCAAACCTCAGGCAACCTTGGCGTAGGCGCGATGCTCTGGCCACTGGCCGGGGCAGATTCCCCTGTTTAGAAATTGCGCTGCCAGTGCTTCCAGGCGATTGCAGCAGAAAGGGCGAGATGGGGTGAGGTCCAGCTGGCGGCTTAATCAGGTCGGTCAGTCCCGAGGCCCAACAGGAAACGCCCCATTTAGGATGAGTAGGGGCAGGAGCTGAAGGGACAGCACAGGAGGAAAACCCTGAGCCAGCAGCTGGGAAGGAGCTCCAGGTGAGAGAGGAGGGGCAGGCAGAGGAGCCGGGAGGGAGGAGGCTGCAGAGAGGCACTCACCCCGAGGTGTCCCTGGGGTCACACCAGCCCAGAGTGCTCTTAGGGGGGAATGAAACCCCAGCCCCCAGGCGCGCCTTCCTCCGTGGCTGGGCAGACTCAGCCCCATGGTGGAGGTGGGGGCAAAACTAAAAGGTCAGGGCTTGGGCTCCAGAGACCCGAGGGGATAGATCTGGGGCCTGAGCAATGAATGAGATGCCAGTGCCCTTGCCTGAGGGGAGAGTCTCCTAGCGGATCTAGTTTAGGGAGTGGGTAATATCGGCTTCCACTGTGCTTGTGCCCAGTCGACATCTGCATATTGGTTAGAGGCAACTTGATGAATAGGTTTGGGGGAGAGAGATCCCAGCCAGGAATAGAGTTTAGGAGTCATGAGGTGAGGGTGAGGGTTGGGGGCGGGGGGTATCTAAAGCCCCAGACTGCAAGAGAACACAGAAGGAGGGAACATGGAAAAAGAAGACTGGCTGGTGTGCTCAGTGGTTAGAGCGTTGGCCTGTGCACTGATGGGTCATGGATTCAGTTCCCGGTCAAGAGCACATACCTGGGTTGCATGTTTGACCATCCCGGCCCCAGTCAGGGTGCATGCGGGAGACAACCAATGGATGTGTCTCTCTCACATCAGATGTTTCTCTCTCTCATGCCTTCCCTCCCTTCCACTCTCTAAAAATCCATGGAAAAATATCCTCGGGTGAGGATCAACAAGACAGAACAACCAAAAAAGGAGACAGGTGGGCCCAGAAGCAAGTCCCCGTGGGCACCTGCCGTCGATAAAGACTCTGAGATGCCAGATGCTCCCCGGGGAGCAGAGCTCGGCCCCCAGCATCCTCGGCTGCCGAGACGGGTAGCTTTCAGGGAGGCGGCGTGAGGTGGAACCGAGTCTGACTTGTTCCCCCACCCGCACCCCTTCCTCCCAGCTGGTGAGCCTGGCCAGTGAGGTCCAGGACCTGCACCTGGCCCAGAAGAAGGAAATGGCCGCGGGCTTCAGCCAGGGGCCCAGCCTGGGGCTGCTGCCCTACATCCCCTCTCTCACGGACACCCTCAGCTACAGCTACTGCTACGTGGGGATCATGACGGGTGAGTGCCTGCCCCCCTCCCGGCCCGCCTCTCCTCGCCTCCCCCACCCCCTTCTCTCCATCCAGCATCCACTGCTCCCACGGTGAGCTGCTGCGTCTGACCCTCCCACTGGGCCCAGGGCTCCTCCAGGGGAGACTCGGACGGTTCTCAGCCCGTGGTTTCGTGTAGCTTTCCGGGAAGGACAACTTTATTGAGCTGTCATTGGCATCTTTTCCCACCATAGCCACGGCCAGTTCGCTGGTTTCCAGTGTATTCGCGGAGTTGTGCGACTGTCCCTGTCACATAATGGTAGAACAGTTTCCTCACCCCAAAAAAAGACACACTGAGGCCCTGGCCGGTGTTGCTCAGTGGTTAGAGCATCGGCCTGCGGACTGAAGGGGTCCCAGGTTCGATTCCGGTCAAGGGCACATGCCTGGGTTTCGGCTCGATCCCCAGTGGGGGGTGTGCAGGGGGCAGCCGATCCATGATTCTCTCTTGTTGCTGTCGCTCCCTCTCCCTTCCTCTCGGAAATCCATAAAAATATATTTAGAAGAAAAAAGAGAGAAACACTGCCCTTCGCCGTCCTCCCCTGGGCCCCCTCCAGCCCCCGTCCCTGGAGCCACGGGTTGCCTTTCTGTCCGCACGGTCCTGCTCGCCGTGGACATTGAGGACGAAAGCACACGCCGTGTGGCCGTCGTGATGCGTCAGGCTCCTGACAGCCGCCACCTCTGTCATCCCCACTGCTCCCTCCCTGACGTGGGCTGTCGTTTTACCGGAAGCAGCCTCCCATCCTCCATGAAGGTCCCTCAGCCGGCCCCGCCCTACCCCGTGGCCGAGGGGCCCTTGTGAAAGGTGACTGGTGCTGCCCAGCCCAAACAGCTCGCCAGGGTTTCCCAGCGCCGAGAACAAACCCCAGAATCCTCCTGGGCTCCCGGGACGGTCAGTCGGTCGGTCGGTCTGTCTGTCTGTCTGTCGGACTCCATTTGTGTCAGAGCCTCTGTGCCCCTCACTGTCAGGGTCTTCGTCCCTCTGCAATAGTCTCTCCCACTTTTCTTCTCTTCGAGTCCCTTGTCCTCCCCTCTGCTTCCTTGTCCCTTTTTTAGTTTATTTTTTATATTTTGTTAATCCTCACCTGAGGATATTTTTCCATTGATTTTTTTTATTATATTTTTTATTGATTTCAGAGAGGAAGGGAGAGGGAGGGAGGGAAACATCAATGATGAGAGAGAATCATTGATCAGCTGCCTCCTGCACACCCCCTACTGGGGATCCAGCCTGCAACCCGGGCATGTGCCCCTGACTGGAATGGAACCGGGGACCCTTCAGTCCGCAGGCCAACGCTCTATCCACTGAGCCAAACTAGCCAGGGCCCCCTGATACTTAGAGAGAGTGGGAGGGAGGGGAAGAGACACCTCGATGTATGCGCCCTTGACCAAAATCGAACCTGGGACCCTCAGCCCACGGACTCGCTCTGTCCACTGAGCCAACCCATCTAGGACCCTTGTCCCTTCTACTCAATCTCAGGCTCCTCCCTCTGGGTCTCCCTCCCCCAACCCTGTCTCTGCTTCTCTCTCGGTCTCTGTCCCCCATCTGCACCCACCTCAGCCCCCAGGTCTCTGGCCCTCGCCTCCCCCAGACTTGAGCCCTGCCCTCCGACCCTGGTCGCGGCGGGTAGGTCTCTGACGGCTGCCCATGCCCCTCCGCCACAGGCCCGTTCTTCCGCTACCGCACGTACCTGGACTGGCTGGAGCAGCCGTTCCCGGGCGCCGTGCCCAGCCTGCGGCCCCTGCTGCGCCGCGCCTGGCCGGCCCCGCTCTTCGGGCTGCTCTTCCTGCTGTCCTCGCACCTCTTCCCGCTGGAGGCCGTGCGCGAGGACGCCTTCTACGCCCGCCCGCTGCCCGCCCGCCTCTTCTACATGGTCCCCGTCTTCTTCGCCTTCCGCATGCGCTTCTACGTGGCCTGGATCGCAGCGGAGTGCGGCTGCATTGCCGCCGGCTTCGGGGCCTACCCCGTGGCCGCCAAAGCCCGGGCTGGGGGCGGCCCCACCCTCCCATGCCCACCCCCCAGCAGGTCAGGCGGCGGGAGGGCGGGGACCCACGACCTGGCAGGCCCCATCACCACGGGCTGGCCCTGCCCCTAGCAGGGAGGATAGCGGGAATCGGGGCCAGGCCCACCACCTGTTGTTGTCACAGTGTCACCCCTGGGCCACCCGCAGTTCGCCTTCCCCTGCCCTCGGGAACAGCATTTCCGATGCCTGTGGGTGGTCCCTTGTTGCTAGTGCTTATCACCCCTTGGGATGGCGAGTTGCTCTCTATCGCTAGGAAAAGAAAGGTAGTATCCTAGCAACCATGCGCGGCCCCTCGGTTGCCATGGAAGTGTCACTCCAATAACCCGGTGGTTCCTGGTTGTTCAGGATGCCATGTTAGGCAGTGATGGGTTGCCCTGTGTTGCTAGGGAAACGGTTCCCTAGCAACCATGGTCCATTCCTTCCAGCCAAAAGGGTTGCTCTTTGTTGCTATAAAAATGGCACCAACTTGCCCCTTTGTTGCTAGGAGCCAGCATTTCCCTTCTCCTCCCCCCCCACCCCCGCCCACCAGAGGGATGTTATCACACAGCCTGCAGTTGCCCCTGTTTCTAAGGAAATGGCATCCCCCACCAGGCTGGGCTGGCCTCCAGCGGAGGGGACACCATTCCTAGCAACCGCAGGTCGCCTTCCTGTGTTGCTAAGGAAGCCAGTTCCCCTGGTAACAATGGATTGACATTGTTGCTAACAATGCTACACCCCCAGCTCCTTCACTGCTAGGTAAGTCACACTGCTGGTAACTATGGGCTCTCTTGTTGCTAAGGAAGTGTTGCTCCTGTGTTGCTAAGGAAATGATGCCCCTAGCAACCAGGAACGGGCTGCCTCTCTGTTCCTAGCAACCACAGTCATCCTCTGCCAGGACTGGGCAGCAGCCCCTCCTTGGTGTAAATTATGAAATATTCCTTGATAAGGCTATCAGACACGAACTGCCATTCCACGTGGGGGAGGTGGCACCCCCACGGGAATTTATTTCCACTGCCCTTCTAACCGTGGGTGGACCTCCAGGGGCTGGGAAGGACGTCCCTTAGGAAATGCCAGGTGGGAACCAAAGGCTTCCTAACCCTGCTAACCCCCCTCTGAGTGGATGGCTCCCCTTCCATTCTCAGAAGCCACCAGGCATTCGGGGGGCCAAGGATGCCCCCGGCTGCTGGGGGTGTTGGCACCAGTAACCCAGGAACCACCATGTTGCTGGGGATGACACTTCCTGAGTCGTAAGAACCAATAGCCAGAGGCCCTTTCCAGAACCTTTTCTAAACATCCTAGATCTTGTTGCGAAAGAATGACCTTTCCCTAGCAACAGAGACCATCCAGGCCTAGAACATCTCCCTAGCAACCACGGACCACCTCATTGTCAACGATGCTACTTCCCTAGCAACCGCAGTGTCCGACAACTCCGAGGGGACGGCACTTGGAGGCTTCTCTGAATATACTGAGCTCGCTAGCTTAGGGACGGCCTTTCCCTGGCATTGGAGCCCAGTGAAGGGTCAGGTTGCCAAGGACGCATGGCCCAGCAACCATAGCCCCTCACGGCTTTTCCTCAGGGCCCCGTTGCCAAGCGAACACCATTGCTGGTGAACTGTGTGGCCCACCACCTTCCTCCCCCAAAAGGCTCCCGTTGGGCTACCCTCCCCTGTTGCCCTAGCCACTGTGACAGCCAGGGGGCTGTCACCTGCCCTCCATCCCCTCCTTAGCATCGGGGCTGGGACAATAACCGGCATCCGGAGGGGGCCTGGCTGAGTTGCATGTCTGTCCCCCACCCCCATCCTCCACCCCCCAGTCTGGAGGAGGCGGCCGCCCTGGAGTACGACTACGAGACCATCCGCAACATCGACTGCTACGGCACAGACTTCTGCACGCGGGTGCGGGAGGGCATGCGGTACTGGAACATGACCGTGCAGTGGTGGCTGGCGCAGTACATCTACAAGAGCGCGCCCACCAGCTCCTACGTCCTCAGGTGAGCCGGCCTGCCCCTGACCTGACGGAACTACATCTCCCAGCAGCACTTAGGGCAGCCTGCCACTATCTGGGACCCACCCTGAGGGTCAAGGGAGTCATAGTTTCTTTTTTTTTTTTAAATATATTTGATTGATTTTTTTTTTACAGAGAGCAAGGGAGAGGGATAGAGAGTTAGAAATATCCATGAGAGAGAAGCATCGATCAGCTGCCTCCTGCACACTCCCTACTGGGGATGTGCCCGAAACCAAGGTACATGCCCTTGACCGGAATCGAACCCGGGACCCTTCAGTCCGCAGGCCGACGCTCCATCCACTGAGCCAAGTCAGTTAAGGCTCATCCAATATTTCTTGAATGGAGACTTTGTGCAATACATTATTTTTCAACCCTTAGAAAGTAGGCACTGTTATCCCCATTTTAAAGATGAGAGTAAGGCTCACGCAGGTTAGGCAACCTCCCGAGTGTCACTCGGCCTTCCTGGAGCCACCAGATGAGGTCAGAATACCCAATGAAACTTTCTCATAATGAAGCCATTAAAAAAAAAAAAAAATGGTAGTGGTAGTGTTACAAAAAATAACACACTTAGGTTTCACTGCCTGCCACAAGGAAAGCCAAATTCATGAGGCAGGTGCTGGTGCAAAAGGAAAGAGGTTTATTCAGGTGCTGCACAACCTGGGGGAATGGTGGGCTCCCATCCCAAAGACCATCTCCCCTTCCTGCTCGAGCCCGCAGTTCTTACAGGGAGGGGAGGATTTTTAAAAATATCCAATTATTTTGCCAGCTTTGGATGTGCTGGAGTTCTGTCCATCTTTCTAGCTTTTGGCGTGCTTGGTATAAGAACCTCCCCCCTGAGCCCTCGTGGCCACTGGGGGAGGCTCCCCAGAGCTCCCTGAGCATCTGCAGCAACAGTGGGAGTTCTGGAAGCAGACCTACCTGAGTATATAATCCGATGTACATTATAAAGGTCACCCCTCGAGCCTTGTGTGGGGAATGGAGTAGAGGGGGAGAAAGGCAGCAGGAGGCAAAGCCAGGAGACAAGGTCGGAGGCCCCTGGGGCTGGCCAAGTGGGATGTGATGATGTGCTGGAATAGAAGACAGAGGCTGGAAGTGGGTGGATTTGAGAGCTGGACTCAGGCTTGGCGCGGACTGGATGTGGGGCATGGAAAAGAGAGGAAATGAAACAATGCCAGGGGAAGGGGGAGGGGTGTGGGTCACTGAGGGCAGGCAAAGGCCGTTTCCTGAAAAGCAGACACCGCAGGAGGGAGTTCCGGGTGTGGGTGGGCGTCAGGTTCCCAGCCAGGGTTCTCGGAGAGGCAGTCAGTGATGTGACCCTGGGGCTTCAGGGAAAGGCTGGTGGGAGACGTGGACAGTGGCGGTTTAGGCGATGTTAAAGCTCGGAGGCTCCCGTGTTTAAACCAGGAGTTCTCGCCCGGGGCGCTGGTACTGCCCCCTGGGTGCATTTGCCCTCGGGTGGGGATGTGTTTGTCCTAACTGAGAGGTGCTTCTGGTGGGCGGAGCCCAGGGTGCGGCTCAATGTCATAGGACGCTCACAGGACAGTCCCACCAGGAAGAACCTCCCAGCCCCCAGGGTCAGTAGCGCTGAGACTGAGAACCTGGTGTGGACCGGGAATGAAGGGGAGCAGAGACAGCCCTGAGATCTGAGGTCAGGCAGGCGTTCACTCCGGAAGGGAGCCCAGGAGAAGGAAGGCGTCCTGGCCGGTGTGGTTCCCTCGGGGGAGTGTTGTCCGGCACACCCGAAGGTCGCGGGTTCGGTGTGCAGTCGGTGGACATACCCGGGTTGCGGGTTTGATCCCTGGTCAGGGTGCACACGGGATCAACGTTTCTCTCACACCGATGGCTCTCTCTCCCTCTCCCTTCCTCTCTCTCTAATACAAAATAATAACCGTCAATTAATGAGAATGGAAGGGAGACCTTGAAGCAGAGCACAGACAAGTCCTTGGAGAGTCTGGGGGGCAGAGGAGGAGGCAGATCGGATGGAGGACAAGCTTGAGATGTTGTCCTGTCACCACCACCACCCCCCACCCCCCCCGTGGGGAAAACGTCTTTACATCCTGCCAACCCAGAGAATTCTCTCTCCACCTTCGGTAGGAAAGAGAGAACACGGCTCTGTGGACTGCAGGGCCCTGGGTTTGATTCCCGTCAGGGCAGGGACCTCGGTTGCAGGCTCCATCCCCCTACGGCCCTGGTCAGGGCATGTGCCTCTCACACACTGATGTTTTCTCCTTTGTCCTCCACTCTCTACAAATCAACAGGAAGTACCCTGTGGTGAGGATTAACAGAAAACGGGAGGAGGAAGAGGGCTGTCCTGGTGGCAACAGGGAGAATTCCACCTTTTATGTGGGTGCCATGGGCAGGACAGACTCCGCACTCAGAGGCTAAAGTGAGGATTTCTGAGTCCACAGAAGCCGCATCAGAGTCCAAATGTGTGGGCTTTCGAGGGCCAGCATTCGGGGTGCACACGAGAGGGGGTCACAGCTAGAGAGGGAGTCATCACAGAGCAGGATTGTAACCCTGGATCCCCAGAGAGGAAGTGGGCGCGGAGGTGGTTAACTGAGCTCCTGAAAGAAAGTGGAGACTCCTGGGTCCGAGGGAGGAGGGCCTGGGGCCTGACACCCTCCTCCTCCCCCCTCACCTCCACCCCCGCAGGAGCGCCTGGACCATGCTGCTGAGCGCCTACTGGCACGGCCTGCACCCCGGCTACTACCTGAGCTTCCTGACCATCCCGCTGTGCCTGGCGGCCGAGGGCCGGCTGGAGGCGGCGCTGCGGTGGCGGCTGGGCCCGGGCGGCCAGCAGGCCTGGGACTGGGCGCACTGGTTCCTGAAGATGCGCGCCTACGACTACATGTGCATGGGCTTCGTGCTGCTCTCGGCGGGCGACACCCTCCGCTACTGGGCCTCCGTCTACTTCTGCATCCACGTCCTGGCGCTGGCGGCGCTGGGCCTCGGGCTGGCCTTGGGGACGGGCGGCCGCGGCCGGCGGAAGGCGGAGCCCCAGGCCGCCGGCCTCGCCCCCGAGAAGCTGCGGGAGGAGTGAGTTGCCTCCGCCCGGCCCGGCCGCCACGCTTCTGCCCGGGAGTCCGTGACCCAGGCAGCCGGCTCCCTCCCGGGAAGCCCCGGGGCCGGGACCGGGGCCTGGAGAGGGTCCCGCTCCGCGCTGCACCCGCCCCGCCCCGCGCAGCCCAGCTCGCCGGGCCCCGGGCCTTCCCCGCGGGGCCCCAAGGCGCTGCCCGGACAGCAGGCCCCGCGCAGGGCCCTCGGGGTGCGGGCGCCGCTTCCTCCAGGTTCCCGTTCCACGTCGATGTCTTCACCCCGCGTCTCGGGCCCGGAGGCCGCGCCCCGCACGTGCGGTCTCTCCCAATAAAGCGTTGCGCACCGACTGTGTGGAGTGTCTGTGCCCGCGGCTCCCCGGTCCCGGCGCAGCGGCGGGCAGGCGGGAGGAGGGGCCGCTGCTCCCTCGGGCCACGGCCGCCCAGGTGCACCTGCCCCGGCCCCGCCTCCCGGGCGGTGCCCTCCCCGCTGGTCGCCAGAGACGGAAGCAACCGCTCGGGGCCATGGAGGAGAGCCCGGCCAGGGAGCCCGAGGGCTGGGGCCCCCCTGGGAGGTGGCCGGCACCCCGGGAGGCCAGAGCAGGTGGGGGCCAGCGGGTGGGCGGGAGTCCCTGCTGGG
>PVJC01043210.1:0-14646 GCA_004026665.1 Murina feae
AAATAAAACAAAACAGAGAGAAAAGGATTTTTCAGTGCTTCCAGGAGGTGGGGACAAGTCATATACAAAGAATCATGAATCATAATGGACTGAATTTCTTAATATTTTTTGGAAGGTAAAAATGGATGGAACAATGCCTTCAGCATTCCAAGGAAAATGATTGCCAACCAAAAATTATATACCCAGACAAAGCATCAGTTGAATATGAGGACAGACTAAATACAGTTTTAGATGTGGAAGGTGTAAAAAAAATGCACTTCTATTAACCATGTTGGAGGAAGCTACTAGATATTCCCTCCTCCAGGATTAGGGCATAAGCGATAAAGAGGAGGGCTGTGTCCTTAATCTGCTTGGGCCACCGTCAGAAGGTACCACAGACACGATGGCTTCAGCAACCGAAGTTTGTTTTCTTACTAGAGGCCCAATGCACAGATTCGTGCACCGGTGGGGCCCCTCGGCCTGGCCCACGGGGATCAGTCTGACACTGGCTCTCCGACATCCTTTGAGGGGTCCTGGATTAAGAGAGGGTGCAGGCCAGGCTGAGGGACCCCACCGATGCACAATCAGGGCCAGGGAAGGATGCAGGAGAGCTCCAGGGTGTGTCCAGCAAGGCTCGCCCAGTCCTGATCAGCCAGACCTCAGCAAGCTAACCTACCAGTCAGAGCATCTGCCCTCTGGTGGTCAGTGCACATCATAGCAACTGGTTGAACAGTCAGACAGTCGGACACTTGGCATATTAGGCTTTCAGTATATAGGACAGTTCTGGAGGCTGAAGTCCCAGCTCAAGCTGCCGGCCACTTCGGGTTCGGTGAGAGCTCTCTTCCCAGCTTGCACGTGGCTGCCTTCCCGCTGTGCCTGCCGTGGCCTTTCTTTGGAGCATGTGCTGGAGAAAGACCCTCTCCTTCCTCAGAGGGCCACCAATCCCGCTGAGTGAGGACCTCACCCTCCTGACTTCACTTCACCCGAGTTAGCTCCTCAGAGCCCTCCCTCCAAATGCAGTCACATGAAGGATTAGGGCTTCAACATAAGAATTTGGAGGTTTACAGCTCAGTCCACAGCAACGTGGAACCCACGATTAGTCACTTAACACGGGACCAAGGAGGTTTCCAGGGTGACAGCTGGGCACCCGATCTAGGGGACACCGGCACAAGAGCAGAAGTTAATAAGGGAACTTTCAATGAACCAGAGTGTTTGCAAGTATCAGGAGGAAACACACACTTCTGGCAAAAATACTTGGGATACATAGAAAAAGACAATTTATGGAATAAGGCACCCGGGCCGGTGTGGCTCAAGGGATAGAGTGTCGGCCTGTGGACTAAATGGTCCTGGGTTCAATTCTAGTCAAGGGCTTGTGCCTCGGTTGCAGGCTCCTCCCTGGCCCAGGCTCTGATCGGGGTGTGTGCAGGAGGCAACCGCTCGATGTGTCTCTCTCATATCAATATTCCTCTCTGTCTTTCCCTCTCTCTTCCATTCTCCCTAATAATCAATGGAAAGATATCCTTGGGTGATTAAAAAAAATAATAATCTATGTAAATAAAAATGTGTTTGTTCAAAATCTCAAATCTCTGAAAGTTCTTCACTGATTGCTTTGAGATTTTGACACAACATTGCATTTGAATACGTGAGTGTTTTTATATACCTGCATTATATAGATGTCACACCTGTGACAGGTAAAAAGATGCTGTTTTTGAAAAAAAAACAGGTAAAAACATGTTTTTTTTGAAAAACAGTGCCATCTGTTGGATGTAAAAGCAACACATGCTATGAACTTAACAATATTATTCAGTCTAACATTCAAAGCCAGGCAGTCACATGCAAGTCCATCGACACTGTTGTGTAAGTAGATGAAGCGGTTAATTATCTAACAGAATTTTGGAATTTACTTGATGTGCCAGGGATAGAATTCAATCGGTGTGCCAATTATCATGTTGCGAAATATCAACCAGCGCGGGGCTGGCCCTCGGGCCGGGGCTGGGCCGGGGCTCATGGCGTGGGCAGCTGCCGCAGTCCCTCCCACACCAGCGGTCGAGGGCTTGCGGGGAGTGTGGTGGGCGGGGGAAGGAGAGCTTTCTCGGCTCCTTTTTCCTCTGGCTTTCGGGCGGCTTGGCGAGGGCCCCTGCCGGCGGGAGTCAGGAGCGGCTAGGCCACTTCGGGCACAGGACATGGGGCATGGGGTGTGGGCAGCCTGTGGGGAGTGGGGATACAGGCCGGCGCTGGGGGGCCTGGGCTGCAGAGGTGCATGTGTGTGAGGCCAGACCAGCCAGGCAGGGCGGGGGCAGTGGGGTGCCAGGGGTAGCCACCCAGGAGGGCGCATTGTATACCCACAAGCATTGTGCAATTAAACATATTAGAAATGTGCGCTTTCCCTTTTCTTTCTTTTCCATTTAACCAGACTGAGTCACAGCAACGCGTGGCTGGGTACAGCTAGTGAAAAATAAAAAACAAGGCAACAGTTAGCTACTTGATAAGCAGTTATTAATAGAGGGAAGAAAATTCATGAACCCGATGGCTTAGCAGTGAACAACATTTATGTAGCCCTGACATTACAAACATCAAGCACTGTTGTTGTTTTTTAAGAAAAACGGTGGCATAACTACATTGAACGTAAGTGCGTCATGCTTTCCAGGTAGGGCTGGAACACTGTTGGAGCATCAGGTTTGCTCTATGCAAAGCATCCACCCTTTCACCCCAAGGGAAGCCCTCTCCGCTCTTCTGGGCCCCACCACTCAGCGCCCCAGTCTCTCCCAGGCCTTAGCACGCAACACTGCTGTTCTCTTTCTGCGTGTCAGCCTCCCCTGAGGATGGCCCTGCTGGAGAGCACACCCAGTGAAGGAGACAAAGAATAAACACAGCAACACAGCAGCAAATCAGAAGCTGCGAGAGCCACAGGGAAAGGACAAAAGAAGACAGGGAAGCGAGGCGGGGAGTGCTGGAAGAGGGGCTGTTCTGAAGTAGGAACTAGGAAATGGGGAACCATTGAAGGTTTTAGAGCAGCAGACAGCCTTGACCTGGTTCCTGCGTGCAGAGGAGCCAGTGAGGGGCAACGGAGATGATCCGGGGAAGAGGCCATGGGGGCGTGGCCGAGGTGGGAGCCATGAAGGTGGAAAGAAAGGGCTGGATTCTGAATATATTCGGAAAGAATGAATGATAACCCCGCCCCATGTGAGATCCTGTTTGCCGTGAGATTTTCCTGGGAGAGCTGGAGAGGGAGAACCTGGTGTAGAGTGTTGGTCTGGAGGCATTTGTTTCCTTGGACCCGGTTTCTGTGTTCTGAAGCCTCAGAATGTGACAGTCTCTCCAAGCCACTCAGTGTCCCCAACATCTTAGGGAACCAGGACCTGGGGAGCAAGATACGCGGAGCTGAGCCTGACCCCTGAGCCTCCTTTCCTCTGCTGCAGGCCCTCGCCCTTGACCCTGAAGGTGCTAATGTACCTCCAAAGCCAGGACCCTCCTCGGCCCTCCCAGAGCCTCCGTCAGGGGAAGAGGCCTGGGCAGCAGGGCCTTGGGCCTGTGAGTGTGGCATTGGAGGTCTGAAAAGACACCGGGGAACCCCTATGAATGAGGGGGTCATTTCCAATCGGGGGGAGGGACAGAAAGGGGGTGGTACAGGAGGCAGCCCACCAATGATTATCTCTCATCATTGATATTTCTATCTCTTTCTCCTCCCCTTCTCTCTCATGAAAATGTATTTTTTTTTTTTAAGGGAGATATCAAAGAGCAAATGGAAGCAGAGAGGAGGCTCATGTCCATAGAGCCAGCTCCATGCTGAGCTGGGCCTGGACACCAGACACCAGCCTCCCCCCTCTCCTTGGATTTGAGCAGCCACCACGCCCTCCAGGTGGGGACACCCAGGCTTATGGAGACAAATCACTTGCCTGAGGTCACCCATGAGGAGCAGGTGTAAGAGCCGACTAGAAGCTCCCCAGATGGCTCAGCGAGGGCTTTCCTTTGGGGACAGCCCTCCAGAGTTCAACCCTAAGCAGCTCAGAGACAGACAAAGGCACCGAACCTGAAACACGGCCTTGGCCAGCGTGGCTCGGAGAAGACAGAGGTGTCAACGAGAACTGCCACGTGATTCCTGAAGGCAGCCGTCACTCAGGCCTGCTGATGCCTCATCTTCTAGAGGTTTCAAACTTGGGGGTCCTGGCAGGCGAGGGAGACGTGCAGGGCCCTGCAGGGGAAGGGGTGGGGTGCACGTGTCCTCTGTGCTTCCCTGCACACTCTCTGCTCTCAGACACCCCACATGTTGTGAGCCCCGTCCCTCTCAGCAGGATGCAGGCAGCACACATACATGCAAACACCCCATCCAGCTTCTGCAGAGACGGTCATATGGGCAGCAGCTGGATCACCGGCTCCTTCCTCTGGGGTCTGAAAGGGGCAGGACTCGCCGGGTCCTGCTTGCCCGGCACTCCTGAGTGGGACACAGGAGAGAAACAGCAGGTCCATGCTGACTCTCTTTCAAGATGAAACACGGGAGCATTGCAGCCAGATGGGCCAGGATTTGAGGCCTGGCTCCTTCCTTTCCTACATGAGACCGAAGCAGTTCATTCATTTAACTCTCCATGCACATAGAGGGGACCCCCGAGGGGCTGCCGTCAAGGTTCACTCAACACGGAGCGCGTCACGTCGCCCGCACAGTGCCTGGCACGGGGATGTCGCCATTAGGGCTGGGTATGAAAATCTTACCTGGCAAGGACGAGTCTCGTTTCTTGCCACCTGGGATCAGACTCTTCTACGTGTCTTGCCGTGAGAAACTATTTTTAAATCACCGTGTATTTTGTTTTATTTTAATTCATCCCCAACGTCATCCTCTGAGTTAGGCGTCATTGTTTTTATTTGAAAGAAGAAAAGGCTCTGGCACAGAGAGGTTTAAGGGCTCAAACTAGCAGATAACAGGGTGGAAACACAAACCCCAAGCAGAGGCCACCTGCCCGCAGGGACCCCCCGTCTGTGCCGAGTGAAGGCTCTGGTGGGCCTGCGATGAGGGTGGTCATGAGGAAGTAGCAATGGCAACAGCTTGTTGGCAGTGAGCGTGCACCAGCTCAGGGAGAGCCGGGCTCAGGACCACTGGACTGCGTGATGTCCCACCTCTGCTGTTCCTAGCTGCACGACGGAGGTGACCTGCTTCCCCTGTCATGCATCAGCTTCCTGACCTAGAAAGCGGGGTCATAACGGACCTCCCTCCTGGGGTTGGGAGGAGGATGCGAGGCGATGCACAGGAAGGTCTGGCACCATGCCCCGCCTGCCATGAATGCCCACTACACTCCAGCTAGTTTTGTCTTCATTGGACAGAACATGTGTCTGAGGTCACCTTGCTCATCAGTGGTACCTTCGGCTAAATCCGTAAATTCCTCACCGCTATTACTGAGCACGTTACGGGCTGGGCATGAGATGCAGAGGGGGTGCCTGCCAGGGCGTTCCATTGCCATCCCAACGGCTATGGACTGAATATGTCTCACAGCCAAATCCATATATTGGAGCCCTAATCTCCAATGTGACTGTATTGGGGATAGGGTTTTCGGAGGCGATTAAGGTTAAATGAGGTCAGAAGGGTGGGGCCCTAATCCAATTGGGTTAGTGGCCTTATAAGAAAAGGAGGAGAGATCTCTTTCCCTTTCTTTCTGTGCCCCCTCCCCATCTTGGTCTCCTCCATCCCACCTCATCTCATTTCCTCCTCACACCTCCTCCTTGGGCATGCAGATAAGAGGTTCCCGTGGACACAGAGAAGGCAGCCACCTACAAACCAGGAGGAGAGCCCACACCAGAAACCACACATGCCAGCACCTCCATCCATCTTGGACTTCAGCCTCCAGAATTATGAGAGAACACATTTCTGTTGCTTAAGCCACCAGCCTGTGGCATTCTGACAGCCTGAGCTAAGCCACCCATGTCTTGGGGTTCTCTTAGCGAAGGAGACAAGGGATGGGCAGCAACAGTGTGGCCACTCGAAACCACGCAGTGCCCAGTAACAGTGAAAAAGATGAGGCGCGTCTCCAAGAGCGGGTGTGGAAATGCTGCGTGGAGGGCAAGTGAGGAACAGCGCACGAGTGCAGTCAGCTTAGAAACACCCAGCAGAGCATCGCACACACTCACACATTCACAGACGCTGCCCTGCGCTGCGCTCCTGTGAAGCAGGCGGCCCTCGGAGAGAGGTCGGCAGGGCCAGGCTCATCCAACCTCTCGCCTTGGTGACTCCCAAACAGGAGAGCAGATGGGGAGGGCCGCAGAGGGCGTCAGCTTGAGCGGTGAACTTGAACTTCTTACACGGGAAGATCTACTCGCGTACTGTGTTTCTCGAGGACTAAAAAGGTAATAAATTTTACGAAAAGGAAGAAAGAAGGAGGAGTGGCAGTTGCGGGTGATCTATGCCCCCTTCACACACATAAAAGCCGCCGCGGGCATCATTTCCTGATGCCTCTTCACCCACACCCCATCCCGTCTCCTAAATGAAAGCCTTTTGGAAGCGAGGACGACTGCGGGGAGGATGAGAGGAGGGGAAATGCATTAGGCAGGCGGGAGGGGGGGGTGCAGCAAATAAGAGACCGAGAGATAAGGAGGGGCCCTTTGATCGAAGGAGGGGGTATCGCAGGCTTCGATCCTTGATGCACATGTTCTTGGGGTTCCGAGGCAGCCCTGCTGAGCACTCACTCGGGTAGCAGAGCTCCGTGGCCCCAGCACCTGATGCTGGCTCCTGGTGCTTCCCCCTGGCACTGCCTGCTGCCGCTGCCCGCCCTTCAGAGGAAGGACAGATGGACAGCTGCCTTGTAGGCAGGTAACTCGGCCTCCCTGCAGCCTGAGCATCTGGTCACTGGCCGCTCCCTGCCCCGCGAGGACACTGCACAGCCAGAGGCAGCTTGGCCCCTGCCCATGGCCCACGCCCTGGGCTCCTGCATGGTTTCTGTGTCCCTGGGAAGCTGACCGGCCCCTTTCTGCTGCCCCAACACCAAAGAGCTGCTGGCAGCTGTGGGCAGGCCCAGCCTCGGGGCGAATCACATCATCTCACACGGGGACTGTTTGAAAGGCCCAGGGCTCAGGGGAGGGGGCGTACAGGTCACATCCAAAGACCGAGACCCCGGAAAGATCATCGCCTGGAAGGCTGTTGAAAGCCTTCTGGTTCTAAATTAAACCCCTTTACTATCCTTAGCCTCCCTGCACGGAAGTGGCCAAGCAGCTTTTTAAGTGTCAGAGGAGAACGGAAAAAGCAGAGCATGGGGGGATGTCGCTGTTTGTTGACGCACACAGTGGAAGAAGGTAAGCCACACAAAAGGCTCATCCCCACGGTGATCTCCCTCCCACCCCAGAGTGGCTGCTCTTCCCAGGGTCTCCTTCCCGCACACATGCACATGGGCCCCCTCACACATCTGGAGGAGGCTCTGTGTATCATGTAGCATTTCATGTGTTTTTCCACTGACGATACAGAAAGGAAGTGAGAAGGATGAGGTTCCCCGCCCTACGTCTCCTCAAGATGCAGCCAGGCCTGGATCTTAGGGTGTGGTCCAGCAGGCACCCCGCTATGCAGCAGAGAAGAGTGTGAGTCTGTCCCCAGAGGCCAGGAGGTGGGACCAGCATGGTGAGCAGTGCGGTCACTGGCCTGACTGACAGGGGTGAGTTCTGGAGGAAGGAGCAATTGACTTGGAATGGAAGCATCCAGAAAGGCTGGGCATGGCCTGGTGCCTCTCTGTCTGGGGGACACAGGCCTGGGGTGTCCGTGTTCCCATGGAGTAGAATCACGCCGCACAGCACAGCACTGAGCTGGCATGGAAGGCGGCCGCAGAATTTCTGGGTTTTAGGAAGGCATCCCATCTAATTTGTGGTGCAGGCTGGGCAGCCTCTCCTCATCAAATACACTCACATTTCTAGAACATCTACATATATATAAAAGGCTAAGAGACCAGCTGACCGGCTGGTCGGTATGACGCACACTGACCACCAGGGGGCAGACGCTCAACGCAGGAGCTGCCGAGCTGCCGTGAGTTGGCAGCAGCAGTTCTCGGATGATGCACCCCGGAAACAGAGAGAAGGGAACCTGATATTAAAATATTTCTTCTAATTAATTTCCTTTCAATGTGCACGAATCTGTGCTCCAGGCCACTGGTGTCTTTAATAAGTTTTGGTTCTCAAAGCTTTCTGAATTTCAGAAATTTTTGTATGAGATTATGGACCTTAATAAAGAACCTACCTCAAAAAGAACAACATTGCAGCCAGTACAAAAGGAGGGGGTCCAGAAGAGATGCTGAGAAATTAAATTAGGCAATAGGTTGCTAAATCTACAGAAATAAACGTGTTTGTAGAAATGAAAAGAAAATGATGATTGGGGGTGGGGGTTATTTTATTATTATTTGGTTAATTCTTACCTGAGAATATTTTTCCATTGATTTTTGGGGCGGGGGGAGAGATAGAGAGAGAAACATCAATGTGAGAGAGATTGCTTACCTCCCACATGTACCCCAACTGGAACTGGGGATCGAGCCTGCAATGGAGGCACGTGCCCTTGACCAGAATCGAACCCGGGACTCCTCAGCACATGGGCTGACGCTCTATCCATTGAACCAAACCGGCTGGGGCAATTTGGGGGGATTTTCAATATAAGCAAGAACTAAACTACTTGACAACCATTAGATGGACATGGGAAGGTAGACCGTCCGAGGTGAGGCTCTGAAATCCTCGCGTTCTCAGGAGGATGGGGATATTTCAGCCTCGAGGTGCAGCACTCGAGTGGACACACGGAAGGCCATCCCCCCGCCCCCAACAGCCCCCCGGGAAGTGTAACAGGAGGCCTGCAGACAACAACAAGGGGAGCAAACGAGGGAAGACTCCATCCAACGCTGTGCAGCAGGCAAGGGGACCAGAGAGAAGGCGTGGTGGAGACCGCAGTGAACAGGACACAGAGCCAGAGGGCAGGAGGCAGCCACGTGCACAGCGCACATGGGGACGCGCCAGACCCGTCCGCTAAAAGTCTGAGACTTTTCGGAGTGAGCTCTTCCAGACCTAAGTCTCCGATGTGTGAGCGACACACCCACAACACAGGGCCACAGGCACGCTGGACGTGGGGGTGGAGGCAGAGGCACAAGAAGTGCCAACGTGAAGAAACTCCGTGTCCCAGCCGTTAGGTCGGGCAAAGCCGGCATTTAACTGGGTCTCTGTGAGGACCAAGAAGCAGACAGTCCAGTCGGTGCTGTGAGAAATCTAAGCGTGTAAAAGGGACGAGCCCCAGCTGCTGTGGCTCAGTGGATAGAGCGTCCGCCTGTGGACTGAAAGGTCCCGGGTTCAAATCCGGTCGAGGGTACATGCCCAGGGTGGCCGGCTTGCTCCCCAGTAGGGGGGAGCGCAGGAGGCAGCCGATCCATGATTCTCTCTCATTGTTGATGTTTCTATCTCTCCCCTCTCCCTTCCTCTCTGACATCAATAAAAATATATTTTAAAAAATAAATAAAAATAAAAGAGATGAAGGCCGATGTATGGGCCCCAGACAGCCCTTGATGGGGGACATTGTTTGCTAACGCATCTGTACAGGCCTCTGGACGCCACGCCCCTGGGAGGAGACCAGCGTCACTCAGGTCCCAGCTCAGCCCTGGCCGTCTGAGAGGGATCTTCGTATACGTTCATTGACTAATCGCAGGCATCCCGAGCCTGGCTGCACATCAGGATCTTATGGGAGTTTTTAAAAACACTGAGGCTGCCCTCTCCCCACCCCCCACGCCCAAGACCAATGGAAAGGAAATCTCTGGGGGCGGGGCCTCAGTTTGGTATATGTTTTAAACGCTCCCAGGTGATTCCAACGCTTGGCCGGGGCTGGGAACTGCTGGAACGAATAAATGGCCGCATGGCCGAGCACAGGAGTGTCTCTGTGATTTAGACGAGAATTCGCGGCGGGACTCCTTTTAAGAGTGCGTTCCCAGGGTGCTCTCGAGAGGTAATTTGATTTTAAGAAATTTGATTTACACCCAATATTGCCGGGACAATCTATTTCATAAAGCAAGGAACATCTGTATTATCTATCAATGTTTTTAATGGGTTTGGGAATACTCTGTTTCTCCATTTAGAAGGGAGCTGGAGGCTGGAGCAAAAACTGTATCATTTCCTGTCCCTGAAAAATGCTTTCTCCAACTCTGGCTCCGAGAGGCAATTTCCCAGCAACATGAAGTGTGGGGTGCATTAGGAAGACACTTACAGCAGTTTTGAGAAAAAACACACACACATCACGGCCTGGGCTTCCTGCTGCTGATGTTATGAGATTGACAGCTGAGGACTCGAACTCGGCCCAGCCAAGGGCACGAGGGTCCTGCCAAGGGCACGAGGGTCCTCCAGGGTGCAGAGCACTGGGTCGGTGCTGGGAGCAGAGCCTGAGTCCACACAGGCAGGCCGCAGCCAGGAGGGCGGCAGGGGGCACGCAGGGGTCAGGGGGGCAGACGGAGGTGGCACTGTCCTACCATTGATCCATCCAGTGCTGGGCAGCAGGCGGACAGACCGAGTCCTGGGTCCGTCTCGGGAGGTGGGAATGAGGAGGAAGGCTTGAGTCTCTGTCTGAACCAACGAGGAGGATTTCTCCCACCGCAAAGCTGGGCAGAGCGCGTTCTGGCAGAGGGAACCGTGAGAAGGGATGGGGAACAGCACACAGAGGGGGTTCCAAAGCTGGAGACCCCTGCATGGCCACCTTCCTCCCAGGGCCCCCGCCGGCTGGCCACACGGGGCTTTTCCTGTCCCTGCGGTCGACCCCTGCTGAGTTAACTGCTGTATGAGTCTCCTAGGGCCGCGTAAACAAAGCAGCACAAAGGGGCCTTAAAACCACAGACACAGCGCGGTCGGCGTGGCTCAGTGGTTGAGTACCCACCTATGAGCCAGGAGGTCACGGTTCAATTCCCAGTCGGGACACATGTCTGAATTGTGGGCTCGATCCCCAGGAGGGGGCGTTCTCTCTCATCATTGATGTGTCTATCTCCCTCCCTCTCCCTTCCTCTCTCTCTCTCTCTCTCCAAAGAAAATCAATAAAAACATATTCTCAGGTGAGTATTTAAATAAACAAACAACAGAACTGTACCCTCTCACTGTCCCAGAGCCAGAGTGGACACCTGCAGGGACCTTCACCGCTGCCCCTGGCTAAGGTGCTGCTGGGGATCTTGGGCTCCTTGGCTCACCAACGGTCACTCCGACCCTCCCTCATCATGTGGCCTCCACCCCGAGACCTCGCACCACCTCCCCGTGCCTTTCTGTTCCGGCGTCCAGACTCCCTTTCCCTCGGACACAGTCCTCCTGGAGTAGGGCCCGTGCTCACGACCTCGTCTTACCCCGATTCCTCTGTAGAGACCCATTTCCCAAGGAGGACCCCCTCCGAGGTGCGGGGGTCCAAACCGCGCGTGTCAGGTGCGGGGGACACAGTTCAGCCCGTGACCATTGTCAAGGGGGGCAGCCAGCCTGTCACAGTCTCCTTCTTCCCTGTCTGGTCTTTCCTGCCTCCAAGCAACTAGAATTTCTTCTTCTTTTCCTGCCCAAATGCTGAGTTTTCACAACCCCTCCAGCCACCCTGGAGGTGGAAGCAATGCATGTGCTGCCTGGGGACTTCCCCGGGAATGTGGCTGCCCTGCGACTCTACCCTCCCTGCCCCACGCAGGGGTCGGTCGTGGTGGTCGGGGCACCTGTCAGCCTCTCCCTCTGCCTGGGAGTGAGGGCAGCTCTTCCTGCCACCCCCCTCCACCCCCAAGTCTGTCACTCCAGGCAGCTCTGGGCCATGGTTCCTTCCATACTAGCCTTTCAGCAGCACTATGCCCCGGCTCCAGGGCAATTCAGCTGGGCCCCAGATCTCAATTGCCCCTGCCAGCAGGAGCAGCCTCTTGGTGGTAACCCCAGAGCATCCCACAGCCTCAGGCCCTCTTCTCTCTCTCTGAGTGAATCCAAGAAAAGCCAGATTTAGCGCCACCTCAGCCCCCTCCGGGACCCCGGCCGGCCCCGCGCAGCTCCTGTGTGGCTCCTGGTACACTCTCCAGCATCTGCAGCCAAAGCTGCACCTCTTCTCCGCCTCCTCCCCTTCCCCTCAGCCCCTGGCCGGCTCCCCACCCCTTTCCTCGTTCCTGTGGTCACTTGCAGGGCGCTCCCCTCCTGCTCTGTATCCTGGCTGCGGTGGGGGGGGGGGTCTGCCCAGGCTCCCAGAGTCTGCACTGCCAGCTTTCATCAGGGTGGCACCTGCTGCAGGGAGAGCCTGGGTGGCCGCCCCAGGGGCTTGGCTGTGGTCCTGCTCGGCCACTGGGCAGAGGAGCTATATGGTGAGAAACAGCTGGGCCTGGGCATCGGGCAGACCAGGGTCATTTCCGCAGTGCGGCCGCTGGCGAAGTCATGAACCTGTCTCAGCGCTGGCCCCCTCGTCTGTGCCAAGGGGACAGAGCAGCTGCCTCCACCCACCTCATGGGGATGGGGGGGCAGGCAGGTCCCAGCAAGAAGCAGGTGGCAACTCTGAAATAAGATAACTCCAGGAATGTTCAAGAAGACTTCCTAGACAAAAGGCCTATTCTCCAAGTGGGGGTGCAGCCAGCAGCCCTAAGAGACAGGCTGTGGGGGTGGGGCAGTTACTAGGCACCAGAAGGACGAAGCCCTAGGGAGTCAGCACCCTGTTAGAGGCAGAGTCCGATCTAGGGCCACATCAGTGCTGCAGGGCAGGGAGCAGATACCCCTCCCTCCCTCCCTCCCCTCACCCTCCTGACTCCTGCTGCCTCCCATGGCCTAACCCCACGGGGAGCCAGAGACCGCGTGGTCAGCCCCCTCAGGAGATGGGGTGGCGTGGGAGGAGGCTAAAGAGGGCATCTGGAGGAGCAAACCACTTCCTCCTTGTTTTTTTTTTGTTGTGTTTGTTTTTAAAAAATATTTTTATTGATTTCAGAGAGGAAGGGAAAGGGAGAGAGAGGTAGAAACATCAGTGATGAGGGACGATCATTGACTGGCTGCCTCCTGCACGCCTCATACTGGGGATCAGAGCCCGCAACCCGGGCATGTGCCCTGATTGGGAATCCAACTGTGATCTGGTTCAGAGGTCGATGCTCAACCACTGAGCCAGGCCGGCTACTTCCTCTTTGAATTGCTGAGGACACCCACCCCCAGTCCTCCTCACAGCTCCACCCCGTGTCTCCACCCCACCGTGGCTGCGTGCACCAGGGCTGGGCCCCTCACCCTCAGAAGCAGAGCACCACCCAGCGTTCCCACCTGGCCTTTAGCTGGTTGGCCCAGAGGTGCGGGGCCGACCGGGATGCTGCTGCACGGTGGTTGGCCAAATCCATCAGCTCCTAACGGGTCTGCATGTGAGCTGTTTAGAGGAGTCCACTCACCAGTCAGCCCAGGATCTGGGGTAGCCGAGGGCCCCAGAGCACCTCTAAGGGGACATAGTAGAGAAGAGCAGCAAACGCCCAGTTCTGGTGCCCTGAGACTCAGAGCTACTGCTTCCTCCCAGATGCTGGTCTAGCGCCCCCAGAGGCCGGGGGCAGTACTGAGCTTGCCCTGCCCCCTTCCTTCGCACATAGCTGTGGCCTCTGACAGGAAGCCCTAAACTCTTCTCAGACACATTGTCAGAGTCCTCAGGCGGGAGGTGAGCCGCAGCCCATTTTCTGCTCCTGAGGGAAGCGCCGAAGGTTTACGATCAGGCGCATGCCTCCTCTCCCGCCTGTCAGAGCAGGCGGGAGCGTGGGGGGCACTCTCAATATTGAAGGACCTCTCTTGATTACACAGTTACTTAGTTTGTTATTTTTATAATCAAGCGGGCCCACTAATATGTGAAAGGAATTTATTCAAAATAAATATTGGACAAATATTTAAGCTCCGCCGTAATAGAGCTGAGCCGCCCGCCTGCGCCCGTCCCTGCTCACACCACTCATTCATCCTCACGAGCAATTCCGCAAGCTTTTAGAAAAAGAAACATAAGGCACCGCTATTGTTTTCATCTCCAGACCCCAAATATTTCATCCTCTGACACCTCTGTCGGGCGTTGGACGTATGGCTTCTCTTTTCTCGTTCTGAATGGAACGCCAGTAACGTGGAGTCTGGCCTGCCCCTCTTTTCCGATGAGAACATCAAGGCCCCACAGAACTGGTTGGCGCTGGGCTGGGCATTCCCGGTCGGATGAGCACCAAGGCCCGTCTGCAGGGACTCAGGGGCCTCGGTGAGCAGGGGGGTGACTAAGTGCGCCCCCCCCCCCCCCAGCAGCACCGAGCAGGCGTGAGCACGTCTGGGGCGAGAGGTAGCATGGATTAGTCTCTCCTCTTCATCCCGGAGCGTGACCTCTGCCTACGACCTTACAGGAGAAGGTGTCAGGGGGAGGGGAGGACTCGTCTCTCTAACCAGAAAAGGGTGCGGAATGCCCTGTCCTCCGTGCCAGATATGCCAGCCCTGAGACAGCGCAAGGCGGGCCGCCTTCGGGCCTCAGTTACCTCCCTTGCAAGTGGGAAGCTGCCTTCCCTCACACGGGCAGGCTCCTGTGCAGCAAACTGGCCGGCGCGGGGTTTATAAAGCCCCTGTGCACGCGAGGAGGGATTGGGGTGGGAGGGTCCCACACATCCGGGCCCCACGCACTACTTCACGCAGATGCCTGTGGTAGCTAGTCAGCAAACACCTACTGTGCGCCGAGCCCTGTGACAGGCGTGGCATCGTAATGCCCATTCAGCATTTCCA
>PVJC01043211.1:0-14615 GCA_004026665.1 Murina feae
CATGATGAAATCTCAAGCTATTTCACATTGTTTGCTCCATCCCACTTCTCCCTGCCAGGGATGTGTATCATCCCTTTGTCCAGTGCTACCTACCTGCCCACTTGTCACTTAGGAGCCATCTCGGTGATCATATCCATACTTTCTTAGTGTTTGTGTTCAAGTAACCCTTATTTTACTTTATAATGGCCCCAAGTGCAAGTGTAGTGCTGCTGGCAACTAGAATATGCCAAAGATAAACTATAAGGTGCTTTCTTTAAGTACAAAGGAATTGTTAAGTCTGATTAAATAATGGAATCAATACTCCCTCCCCTGGGAAACTGACCTTTTGGTAATTTCACAACCAACATTCTCTTTTGTTTACACATTCCATTTGCTAAGACCAGTAACCTTCCCCTGGAGACTTGCCCAGGATCCAGACCCACCCAGAGAATTTCCAGCCGAAAAAGTTCACCTAGAGTCCTTTAAAATCTCTAACTCCCTGACCCTGGGTGCTGGTGCCATTTTGGGGCTCAGCACCTCTGGTTTACATATGATCTAATCTACTCTAATAAAAAAGTAATATGCAAATTAACCCTCACTCCGTTACACATAAGCCATGCCCACCAACCAAACCACGACCACTACCAATCAGAGCAGATCTTTGCAAATTAACCCAGCCAAGATGGTGGCTGGCAACCATGGAGCTAGAGCAAACAGGAGGCTCGATGGAGGAAACTGCCTGTCTAGGCCAGCTGTGGCCTCCACTCAAGGCAACAAAGTTTAAATTATAGAAGCCATGGAGCTGAAGTAAATAGGAGGCTTCATTTCACCAGAGATCCAGGAAACTGCTTGCTGAGGCAGCCTGTGGTCTCTGTTCAAGACAACAAAGTTTCAATTATAGAATATAAATAAACCCCAGATACTTGATTCCAGCCAGCCTTGCTGGGATGTTCAGTCAATGGGAGCTGTGGCCATCCTGCAAACAACCATCAGCCCCTCACCCAGACTGGACAGGCACCCCAGGGGGGGACACCCACATTGAAGGGGCTGTGGCCAGTCTGAAAATAGCCCTCGGTCCCTCACCCAGGCTGGCCAGGCACCCCAGCGGGAACTCCACCCTGATCCGGGACACCCTTCAGGGCAAACCAGCCGGCCCCCACCCATGAACCAGACCTCTATCCTATATAATCCTATATAATAAAAGGGTAATATGCAAATTGACCCTAATAGCAGAAACTGGAAATGACTGGTCACTGTGACACACATTGACCACAGGGGGTAGACACTCAATGCAGGAGCTGCCCCTGGTGGTCAGGGCACTCCCACAGGGGAAGCTCTGTTCAGCCACAAGCCAAATGGCTGCCAGTACAGTGATGGTGGTAGGAGCTTCTCCTGCCTCCTCAGCAGTGCTAAAGATGTCCGACTGAAGCTTAGGCCTGCTCCCTGCTGGCAAGTGGACAGCCCCTGAGGGCTTCCAGGCTGTCAGAGGGATGTCTGACTGCCATCTTAGGCCCGATAGTCCGGGGGACAGGCCCAAAACAGCAGATGGACATCCCTCGAGGGGTCCCAGACTGTAAGAGGGCATAGGCTGGGCAGTGGGATCCCATTCCCCGCCAACCCCCCCTCCCCCCGAGTGCATAAATTTTTGTGCACTGGGCCTCTAGTAAATGTATAATTCTTTACCACTTTTGGCCTCATGCATACCTCCTTCAGCAACCCTAATATGCAATGTTCTCAATAAGAAGAGAAAAAAATCATATGCTGAGGTTGCTAAGATCTATCTATGGTAAGAATAACCCTTCATGAAATTGTAAAGAAGGAAAAAAAATGTTGTGCTAGTTTTGCTGTCACACCTTAAAGGACAACTATTATAGCCGAGTATGTGATAGATTAGTTCTTAAATATTTTGAGTGCCCTAACCGGTTTGGCTCAGTGGATAGAGCGTCAGCCTATGGACTCAAGGGTTCCAGGTTCGATTCTGGTCAAGGGCATTTACCTTGGTTGTGGACACATCCCCAGTGGGGGATGTGCAGGAGTCAGCTGGTCGATGGTTCTCTCTCATTGATGTTTTCTAACTCTCTATCCCTCTCCCTTCCTCTCTGTAAAAAATCAATAAAATATATTAAAAAAATAACTTTTAAATATTTTGAGAGTGATCACATTCGCATAACTTTTATTTCAACACATTGTTGTAACTGTTCTTTTTTATTATTATTTACTGTTGTTAATCTCTTGTTGTGCCTACTTTATAAAATAAACTGTATTATAGGTTGTAAAAGCATAGGAAAAAAAAAACAGTATATGTAGGGTTCAGTACTATTTGTTGTTTTAGGCACCTACTGGGATTCTGAGAATGTATATCCTAAGGATAAGGAGGAACTACTGCATGAACTCACTTCTTTCTGTATAGCCTTCTGAATACATCTTACATTTTTTTCATTGCAATTTAAATTTAACATAAGGTTATAATTACGATTATCAATGCTAGTTCTTGGATATAATATAAAAACTAGACCTATATATTTTGATGAACCTTAAGAAAATGTTCAGTTTTATTAAATGGCATGAACTATTGTGTATTTTGATCCTTAGGATTGCTCATGACAGGTGTTTGTTGTTGTTCTATTTCTGATTGTCAGACTGATGTCATTTCTCTGTTGATTGTAACCTCTGATCCCCTCTTCATTTGCTGCTTTGAATTTTCTTTAACCATTGGTGGAAAACAGAAATTCTTGTAGCAATTGCTTCTTCTCTGAGATACTCTTAGAAAGTGCATATGTTTTAAATGAGGATTTTTGTGCCATTTATTTTTTACTATTTAGCAATCACTTTATCTCAGTTTCTAGTTTTAACTATGTTCTTTTTCAATGAGATACTACATAGCTCATGCAAAATGGATGGAGGAAGCTGAATGGAAAGAATTTGGCACTAAAATGTGAACAGAGCTCTGAATTAAAAAATAATAAAACATAGGGAAATAAAGCTCTAATTAAGATTTCAGCAGATTTAGGAATTTTTGTCTCCAAAATTTGTTATATAGTTCAAAAAGAAAGAATCATCTTCTGAATTGAAGTTTCATGATTGGAAGCTTTCTTAATCTTATCTTGATAATGTTCAAATTATATTTCCTCACTCATATTAGGTTTAACCTAGTATTTTTATACTAGGTTTAACCTTATAAAATTATTTATTTTATAGATAAAAAATATTAAATGTTTCAACATTATGTGGTTCAATATAATATTATAGGTGAGACTATTGAAAGAGCTTTTAATGATTGCCTTCAATGATTACCTGCTGAATTAAACAGATGCTGACAGTGCCACATACAGTGACAATTATGGTTGTTAATGTCAAAAGAGACAAACTAATGTAATACAGACTAATGAGCCTTGAGACTAATTAAATAGGGTAAAAGGCAATAATAAGCTCAAGGGGAAATATTTTATTGCCTGTGAAACATAAAAAACAGACTATTAACATATAACTAATACCATTGGATAACTTATACCATTATCTGTGATCGATGATGTTGTATTATCATAGATTAAGAAGTAAGCAGGATTCCCTCACTATCACTGATATCCAACACTTATTCTGTAGTATTTACCCAAACATAAAAGGATCAAGAAAATGTGGGAAAATGCTAGAATGGAAATAGAATTTCAACCTTTCTTCAGGAGAAATATATCTTCTGGAAAAAAGAGATAGAAACTCTAGCTGACAGATAGGTCAGGATCTCTTCTCTATTTCTATAGAAAACATCTAAGGTTATATGATGAGGGTGGGAAATTGTACTTTCTTGCACTTTGGGGTCAAAGCACATTAATTTGACAAGAATGTTGTTGACCAAGAGGATTTGGAAATACAGTTGTAAAAGACGAAAAGGTGATAGTCAGTATAAAATTGGATAATAAGAGGTTTTGATTCTAGCAATTATCTAGGTGGTTTATGAGAACATGAAGAAAATTTGCACAAATTATTGTTAAAAAATTTTGAAGACATCAAAGAGCTACTGAGTCATTAGAATTTGTAAGACCAGGATCCAGTAAAAGTTGAAAGTAAAGAAGATTAAGCCTGATGCTTCAATACACTTTTGATTTGCTACATAAACTTTGTAAATATACTAAAAATCATTACACGTTTTAAATGGGTGAACGGTATAGTATGTGAATTATCTCAAAATAAAACTACGGCACTCTGGCAGGTATTCTCAGTGGTTAGAGTGTTGGCTTGCGCACCAAAGGGTCATGGGCTCCATTCCCAGTGAAGGGCATGTACCTGAGTTGCAGGTTTGATCCATGGCCTCACCAGGCTCATTGTAGAAGGCAACCAGTCTCCCTCACATGGATGTTTCTCTCTCTCCACTCTCTTCCACTCTTTCTAAAACTCAATGGGAAAAATATCCTCGGATGAGGATTAACAAAAAGAATACTAAAATGAAATAAATGAAGCTACTGCAAAGAAAATAGAGCTTTAATCATCTCTGCAACATTTCATAAAAAAAGTTTAACATTCATTCAAAAATAACTACAAAAGTCAACACTGGTTAGAAACTATGACAGAAAAACAGGTTATTTTTTAATGAATGCAGGGATCTGGGCACTGGTGGAGCTGACAAAGCAGGGGTCTGAGGGTCCCCTGCCTAGGCCTGTAGCCTTGGCCAGAGGCTGCAAGGGCAGAGCCAGCAATGGCAGAGGCCTAGGCTCTGTGAAGCCAGCGATCACAGGGGTTTGGGGGTCCCTTGCAGCCTAGGCCAGAGCTTACAGGCCTGGGCAGGAGTGGAGCTGGCATTGGAGGGGCAGGAGTGGAGCCGGTGATTGGAGTGAACTACAGAGGAAACACCTTTTCTTACCGCTCATTGGCTAAGCTCCCTGTATGCCATTGGTAATATTCTTAATAACTTGGGTAATAAGAATCCCTAAAGGTGATCTAGGGATTTCCCACCACACTCCTGGAGAAAAAAATGAAGGTCTGCTGCTGGAGGGCTAAAAAATGTCATATCTTGCTCTAGCCAGTTTGGCTCAGTGCATAATGCCTCTGCCTGCTGACTGCAAGGTCTGGGTTCGATTCTAACCAAGGACATGTACCTAGGTTGCAGGCTCCTCCCTGGCCGGAGCCCAGGTCAGGGCTCATGCAGGAGACAACCAATCAAAGTGTTCCTCTCACTTTGATGTTTCTCTCTCTTTTTTCCCTTCTCTTCCACATTCTCTAAAAATCAATGGAAACATATCCTCAGGTGAGGATAAAAAAGAAAGAAATGTCATATCTTATGAAAGACACATCTTGAAAATGCCGAAAGAAAGTTGTCATTTCTTCATGGTGAAGGGATTGGAGTCCATGTTGATGAAAAAACCTTGGTGGCTGAGGTGACTGGCAGTGGCTGCAACAGCGGGGTGATGGGGCTGGTGGCTTCCCCTGATTAGCCTGGTCGCCTCCCACAAAGGGAGGCCAGACTGCGGCTTAGGCCTGCTCCCCAAAGGGAGCAGGGAGCGGGCCTAAGCCATCAGTAGGAAACACTCTGAGGGCTTCCAATATGTGAGGGGGGAAGGCTGGGCTGAGGACACACCCTCCCCCCCCCCCAGTGCACGAATTTTGTGCACCGGGCTCCTAGTGTGGTAATAAAAAAGAAGGATCTCTTACCCTTTGAGCCAACATGGAGGGACCTGGACAGTGTCATGCTAAGTGAAATAAGTCAGAGAAAGACAAGTATCACATGATCTCACTCATATGTGGAATCTAATTAAACAAAATAACTGATGAAGGGAGTGAATGGAAGGGAGGGACATGGAAGTATGAAATAGAGTGCAGAGTCTCAGAGGGAAAGTGGGGTGGTGGGTAGGAGGTAATCAACCAAAGACCATGTATGAATATATGCATAACACATGGATGTAGACAGTAGGGTGGTGAGGGCCTGGGATGGGGTAGGTTGGGGGAGGTCAATAGAAAAAAAAAGGGGACATAAGTAATACTTTCAACATTAAAGATTTAAAAAAATAAATAGAAGATTATTAGGTAGAATATTAAAAATTTATTTAAATTCTATAAAAATATATTACTTAAATATATAAATATATTCATAAATTACTTAAGTTTATTTAAATTATTATTTACATTTCTTAGGAAAATCATACCTTGCTTAATTATGGCTCTAAAACAGAAGATATGGATGGTTGACAGAGCTTGAGGTGAAAGTGGACAAGGAAAAATGAGCAGCAAAGAGAGACTTTATATGTGGAATAAACAAATGAGCAGGTTTAACCATGCTGTTGAAAGTTGCAGAGGTAAGGAGCAATATTGGAAGTAACTATATTGGAAGGGAACCAATTACATTGGGCAGCAGAAAAGTTGAAGGAGGTATAAATGACTTAATCTTCATTGACTGGCAGAAATTCAGGGAAAGCATGCAGGGGAGCACAATTAGAAATGTGGTATAAGAGCCTTTACCCCTGGAAGCAGGGCTGGGTTAGAAAACATCTTCCTTAGTTATTTCTTTAGCCAGGCATGTGTATTACATTGATTTACATTTTTAAAAGTAGATCACTACACAAACACTTCTGGTAGTGAATTTTAAAGATATTTCTCCGTGTTGATTATTACTTCTACTTACATTCTTGTTTGAAAGACAAAGGGACAATCTTGTCTTCATTCCTCAGAGGATGATCCATGTGCACAATCAGGTGTTGGAGTCCTAGGGGTCTCACAGTCTCCAAGGAGACATTGTACATTTTAGAGATAGTCACCATGCCATCTGGGTTCTGTGCAAGGTATTCTTTGGGTGGATTAATTAAGACTTGTGATAGAAAGAGAGATATTTGAGGAACAGATTTTCCCACAGCTGAGTAGATAAATCCAAGAAAATCTTCAGAGCCAAGATCAGACTGGAGTTCAGATTTTAATTCAGATACAGCTAGGCACAAAGAGGGTGGGGGCAGGGGAGAAAGAAAGAGAAGAAACAAAATTAAATATAAAAATATGTCATACCAGATTTCTATGATGGCAAAGATGGACTTCCCCAAATCTCTCTACATAAAAGCCTAAATGACCATTCAACCATTTGACCAGTAACTATGACACACACTGACCACCAGGGGGCAGACGCTCAATGCACAGGCACAAAAACATGAAACAGAGTGATGAATCTCAGAGGGAAGTGCGGAGGGAGGTGGGCAGGTAGAGATTAACTAAACATCTGATATGCATACTAGAAGCCCAGTGATCCACAACTGGCAGTCCAACATCCCCCAAAGGGTCCCAGATTGCGAGAGGGTGCAGGCCAGGCCCAGGGATCCCAATGGTGCACAAATCCATGCACCAGGCTTCTAGTTTGTATATAAAACCCAAATGTTAAAAACATGCCTCTCTCAGATACCTCTCATCACAATTAAAAAACAAATCTCGTCATTACTTTTCTTATATCCACTATCATCCAATTTAAGAACAATTGGTATCTCCACATTTACTAAACCTTAAAATTACATTATATAAACCCCACTATTTTAAATGTATAGCAACATATTGAGGTGACACTGTGACACTATCGCTATCCCTTCAACATTTTGTTAATATGAAAATTGGGAAATTGTTTCTCTCTTAGAGTCTTCTTTTTCCCTCTTCCTCCTTCTCTACTATTGTTTTTCCTTTTCTTCTTTTTTCTTAATGAAAATCTTGATATGGTTCATGAATTTTACCCACTGGAATAAAGTCAGTGCAAAAAAGTTACATAGAGGGCAAACTAAATGCTATCCCTGGTTCTGCACTATGTAAAAATGTGCAATTTATATAACCATTATAACTTCCATTTTTTTCTCTGTACAATAATAAAAATAATAATAATAGTAAAACAATCTTTCTCTAGGCTTTAACCTTCAAAGACCACATCCCCATGATTTTTACTCTACATAAAAAAATGTACACTTATAATGGTAAGGCAGATTTGTCCTCCCTGACTGCCATAAGGGAACGCATTAAATAGACATTTGTAGCAGGCTTCATCTTCAAGCTTCACTTCACAGATAGTGATGAATGAGGAACTGGGTTTGATGACCTTGCAGTGCAGTCAATCTATGTATGGTGGAAGAACCTTTTCTCTGTATTTACTGCTATACGTGCCAATATTTTGTGGCAAAGAATCTTGGACCTTCTGCCAGGTAATTTGCACAACATCTGCTGGAGATGTTACATTGCAGAAAGTTGTCACATTTCCTCCTAATACAGCTATCTCCTTATTTTTGTGCTTTATCCTGTATGGAGAACCTACAAATAAAACTCAGTGTGTTATGCTAAGTAAGTCAGTCAGAGAAAGACAAATACCATTTGATTTCACCTACATGTAGAATCTAAAGAACAAAATAAACAAAACAGAAACAGAGTCATAGATTCAGAAAACAAAATGATGGTTGACAAAAGGGAGGAGAAATGGGGGCCTGAGTGAAAAAGGTGAAAGTATAAAGAAGTACTGATTTGTTAGCTACAAAATAGTTATGTGGATATATAGTATAGCATAGAAAATATAGTCAATAATCCTACATAATAAAAGGCTAATATGCAAATTGGCAGTGATGGAACAACTGGTCGCTGTGATGTGCACTGACCACCAGGGGACAGATGCTTAATGCAGGAGCTGCCCCCTGGTGGTCAGTGCGCTCCCACAGGGGAAGCACTGCTCAGCAAGAAGCCAGACTCACAGCTGGTGAGCTCAGTGGCAGTGGCAGGAGCCTTTTTCCCACCTCCAAGGCAGCACTAAGGATGTCCAACTGCTGGTTTAGGGGACAGGGCCTAAGCCATCAGTGGGACATCCCCTGAGGGCTCCCGGACTGTGAGAGGATGCAGGCCAGGCTGAGGGACAACCCCTCCTCAAGTGCATGAATTTCCTGCACCAGGACTCTAGTATTGTAATAACTATGCCTGATGCCAGGTGGGTACTTGAATTATTGAAGGGGGAATCACTTTCTAAATTATGTAATTGTCTAACCACTATGCTGTATACCTGAAACTAACATGAAATAACTAGAGGCATGGTGCATAAAATTCATTCACTCAGGGGGTCCATCAGCCTGTCCTATGCCCTCTCACAGTCCAAGAGCCTTTGGGGGATCTCTGACTAATGGCCTAAGCCAACAGTTGGACATCCTTAGGGCTGCCATGGAGGCAGGAGAGGCTCCTGCCACCACCGCTGCATTTGCCTCCTGTGAATGCGGCTTCTGGCTGGGTGGCACTCCGTCTGTGGGAGCGCACTGACCACCAGGGAGCAGCTCTTGTGTTGAGTGTCTGCTCCCAGTGGTCATTCTGCTGTTCAGTCAATTTGCATATTAGCCTTTTATTATTTAAGAATGATAGTGAATATCAACTGTAACAGAAAAATTTAAAACCAGATAAATAAATAATTTTAAAACTGGCAAAAAATCTGAAGATAACTCACCAAAAATTATATACAAATGACAAGTATATGAAAAGATGCCCAAAATCTTTTGTCATTAGGAAATTGCAAATTAAAACAATAATGTGAGCCCACTATATAACTTTTAGAAAAGTTAAAAAAAAAATTTAAATTACAATACCAAATGCTGGTGAGGATGTGGACAAACACAGAAACTCTCCTTTACTGCTAATAGGAATGAAAAATGGTACAGCCACTTTAAATGACAGTTTAAATGGCACTTTCTTTTTTTTAAATATATTTTTATTAATTTCAGAGGGGAAAGGAGAGGGAGAGAGAGATAGAAACATCTAATCTAGTAAAAGAGTAATATGAAAATTAACCATCACTCCGAGACATCTAAGCCATGCCCACCAGCCAAGCCACACCCCCAGCCAATCAGAGCAGCTGTATGCAAATTAATCCAGCCAAGATGGAGGCTGGCAGCCATGGAGCTAGAGCAAACAGGAGGCTTCTGTTGCAACTGCCTGCCTAGGCTGGCTGGGCCTCTGCTCACAGCAACAATGTTTCAATTATAGAAGCCATGGAGCTGAAGCAAACAGGAAGCTTCATTACCTGCCTAGCCCTCCACTCAAGGTAACAAAGTTTCAATTATAGAAGATAAATAAACTCCAGAAACCTGATTCCAGCCAGCCTCGCTGGGACCTTGGGTCAATGGGAGCTGTGGGCAACCTGCAAACGGCCCTCAGCTCCTCATCTAGGCTGGCCAGGTACCCCAGTAGGGACCTGAACCCTGAAGGGGATGTGGGCAGCCTGAAAACGGCTCTCAGCCCCTCACCCAGGCTGGCCACACCCCCATGAGGTGAGAGTGCCCACTGGGGGGCTTGACCAGCCTGCAAACAGCCATCAGCTCCTCACCCAGGCTGGCCAGGCACACCAGCAGGTGGACATCCCCCAAGGGGTCCCAGACTGTGAGAGGGCACAGATCGGGCTGAGGGACCCCCCGAGTGCACAAAACATACTCTTACCATATGATTCAGCAATTGTATTCTTAGGCATTTACTCAACTGATTTAAAAACTTATATTCACACAAAACCCCTACATACCTATCCAGCAATCCCACTTCTGGGAATATATCCTAAGAACCCCCATGTACCAATCAGAAAGAATATATGTAGTGTTCATAGCAGTGTTCTTTACAATAGATAAGATCTGGAAACAGCCTACATGCTCATCAGTAGGTAAACGGATTAAAAAAAAAGCTGTGCTGCATTTACACCATGGAATACTACGTTGCAGTAAAAAGAAGCTCTTACCTTTGGTGACAGCATGGATGGACTTGGAGACTATTATGTTAAGTGAAATAAGCCAGTTAGAGAAAGACAAGTATCACATGATCTCATTCACATGTGGAATCTAATGAACAAAATAAACTGATGAACAAAATAGGTCCAGAGGCATGGATGTATGGGACAGAATAAGATCTCAGTGTGGGGTGTGGGGATAGGACAGGAAGAGATTAACCAAAGATCATATGTGCATACTAGAGGCCTGGTACATGGATTCGTGTACCGTTGGAGTTCCTCAGCCTGGTCTGCAGGGACTGGGCCAAAACTGGCCCAGTGCTTGGATTCATCCAGGGTGTGTCCGGCCCATCTCACCCAGTCCCAATCAGAGCCATCAGTACCAATGGGGCCATCTCACTCAGTTCCAACTGGTTGGACCCCACCAGCAAGGTAACCTACTGGTCAGAGTGTCTGCCCCCTGGTGATCAGTTTGTGTCATAGTGACTGGTCAAACAGTCGAACAAATGGTCGGACACTTAGCACATTAGGCTTTTATCATAAAGACTGCATAAGCCATGGACACAGCTAATTGTGTGGGAAAGGTCTTGGGTGAAGTGGGAGTTGAGTGGGGGGGTGTAAAATAGGGAAAATGGGACATCTGTAATACTGACAGCAATAAAAAAATCTAAAAAATGGACCGAAGGGAAAAACACACCTACATACAAATGTTTGTAGCTGCCTTATTAATAATCACCATGTTAGTACCTGCAGACCCAGGGAAAGGTCCTGGCACTGAAAATCTACTTCCATGAGTGGAGGGCAGGGAAATACAGAAGAAAGAAACTAGGCACTCCAGCCTGGTAATTAATAGAGTTTATTAAGGAAGGCTGCAAAATGAAATAGCTCCTTGAACCACTTATCACGCACCAGAGAATCATATTAGGGAAGGAGAGGGATAGTGATGTGTACTAGTATGTGACTGATATCAGGTACAGGAAACTGCTTTACATGCTTAGCCCGCTCAGGACAATGAGAATGTTTCCAGACCAAGCTTGTACCAGGAAGCAGAAGACAGATGCTGTCAAAATACGTGGTGATTAAAATCAAAGCGAGTTTCATAATGAACATTGTCCCTTTTGGCTGGGTCCATCTTGTGGGACCCAAACAGACTTCCTTCGCACCCCATCCCTCTTGACCAGCTCTTAGAATTTCACATGCCCCCTCCTTTGCCAGGTACCCTAAGCAGTCATCAGGGGCTTCGGTAGCAGCAAGACAGCTTGCTGTGATGCCAGTTGACTGCATTAGAAACATATTCGAATGGCAGCAAAAATACAGACACATGCAAGAAAATAGGCAAATTGAGAGAAGCAGCCCAAATATTAGTAATGATTTTTTTTACCATGTTCCCAAAGACCCAAACTTGTGTGTTCAGTAGTTAGCTTGGCTTGGGGGTTGGATCACTCAAGACATTTACTTGGGTTTTTGTGGGTAAACAAAGAAGAGCTATGAGCACATTCATCTGGTGTGAAAACAACCTTTAGTTTGGGTGATGGCACAGGAGCCCCCTTGTGAATCTGTAATGATACCTAAGGCCATCCTGGCCAGGCTGACTGGCAAACCCTGAGCAATGGATGAACAGGTTACTCTAACACACGTTCTGTAAAAGAGAGGGCTAAGGTACTTGCCACCAAGTAAACCTGCTTGCCTGCCTCCTTAAGTTTTTATTGTCATAATAGCTTGAACTAAACTTAACCTGTAGATACAATCAGCAAGGTAAGCATCCTTGAGAAAGTATATGCTTCTACAAGGTCGGATCTTTAAAGACTAAACAGAGATTCTAGCAAAACACCCCTGGGCGATCGGACTTATTTGGAAAAGTCAAGGTAAGTCTTGCTACCTTCAGCAAGGTTCCCTCAGAGGCCCCCCAGCTTTTCAGAGAATCCTTCTTACAGACAGTCCAGCCAAATCCCATGCTTCCCCACACCATCCTACTTTGTAGAACAGCTTTTCTCGTTAGTGACATTTCAGTATTTCACAAGGACAGACTGTGGACTGTCACTGAGAGGTTGTTGAGTAAACTTAGAGTTCCTGTGGGGATGATTGCATCTTCCAAGAATGAGTCCATTGCAAGAAGATGTTTCCTTCAAGTTCCCATCTGTAATGAAATACCACAGTCACGCCAGTCTGAGGTTGGAAAGACAAATACTTGTAGGGACTTGAATGGGAGATTTTCTCCTTCTATAAGAATTACACCTGTAGCCTGGTCTTCAGATGTGAACGTGTCCCGAGCTTTAGGAGTCTGGCCAGGCTGTGTAAACCATATTATGTTGATGAGGGGAAGGTAGCACTATTGAGCCTAAGAAGCCCTGGGATCTCACACATGGATTACCATTTCAATTAGGTTTGGTTACCCCAGGAGACATGAGATGAGCATTATAGAAAATAGTGCCCTTTGCGTTCTGATCCCAACTGTGGAAAGGGGAAGAGAATATCTCCACAGAACAGCAACTTCTGGCAGTTTACACAGTGCTCCTGCAGGTGGAGCCACTTACCAGGAAACTGTTAGTTACATTACATTGCCTTTTGCCCGGACTGGTTTGGCTCAGTGGATAGAGCGTCGGCCTGCGGACTGAAGGGACCCAGGTTCAATTCCAGTCAAGGGCATGTACCTTGGTTGCGGACACATTCCCATTAGTGAGTGTGCAAGAGGTAGCTGATCGATAACTCTCTATCCCTCTCCCTTCCTCGCTGTAAAAAAAAATCAATAATATATATATATATAGTTTGTTTGTTTTTTTTGAGAATTTTATGAGTTTATTTGAGCCAAACTGTCGACATATGCCGGGAAGCAGAACCTCAATGAATTGAGATAATGCTCCCAAAATATATTTTTTTAAAAAGAAAAAAGAATGTGACTTCCCATCAAGAGCTGGGTCAACATGTCCCACCAGCCTGGCTAGCTCTGCCATGGCAGACTCCCACACAGACTAAGTGGCAGGCCTGTTTGCAGCAGAGGAGTGCTCTGTCAAATAGTACTCTATCTTTAGAGATGCAGCAACTGCTAAGTCCTCTTGAATATGTAGATCCTCCACATGCTACTGCTCTCATCCTGTGCCCCTCCCTGCAACCTGTAAGGAATAGGGGGAATTCCACTGGATCCTGGTACACTGATGGCTCTGTCTGCCCAGATGTCAATTGCCAGGGGAAGATGCTAGACTAAGACCCCTACCTTCTCTCTTCCAGTGGTGCATATCCAAGTCCACCTACTCCATGTTTCCAGGTCCTGATTACATTAGAATGATAGGGTCCCACCAGAGACTGAGCAGTTCCTCCCCACCATGGGCCTGAAGCAAACAACTTATCCTGGTGAGATGTCCTATTACAGTCCCCTTCCCAGGGACAGTAGGGCTTGGCGTGCTCAGTATCAGATCATTCATCCAGTGCCAGTGTTGGGACTTTTCCTGTGTCCTTTTGTTGCAGAAAGACCAAAAAACTAAGCAACACTTTGAAGAAGTGGAGAAATCACAGTTTTAATAACACACGCAGGCTCTGGGGTTTGTCCCAAATCCAGAGTGGGGGTAGCACGCAAGAACCTTGCCTTATAACTGCCCTTCGAGTTCATTGATTTGCAAATATACTTCCTCCCCTCAAGGCCCTGAAGGGAGTATTCTGTCCATCTACCCTTTCCCCAGGTGTTCTTTGGGCTCAGAACAAAGCCCTCTGTCCTTCCGCAGGACAGAGCTTTGTTCAGTTTTATGGCCTAACATTCCTTGCAAGACCAGCTTCCTCCTCATTCCCCCGACTTGTCCCACAAGCTTCTTTAGCCTTGTGGAGCAACATTAGTTAGCTGTACATTGGCCATGACAGGTTCTATTATTTTTTGACTAATACAATCCGCCCCCCCACGTGCATTTGGTAGTAGAATCATAACATGCTACAGGCTGATAACCACTAGGACAAAGAGTAGTTA
>PVJC01043212.1:0-14474 GCA_004026665.1 Murina feae
TTTTTTTTCTTTGTTCGTTCCTATTGATTCAGCGAGAGGAAGGGAGAGGGAGAGAGAGATGGAAACATCAGTGATGAGAATCATCAATCAGCTGCCTCCTGCACGCCCCCTACTGGGGATCAAGCCAGAAATCCAGGCATGTGCCCTGACCAGGAATCGAACTGATGACCTCTTGGTTCATAGGTTGATGCTCAACCACTGAACCACGCTGGCCTGGTGACACCCTCCGCTTTTACTTTTAGACTTCATTGTTAACATTTTAACCCATGATATATAAGTCATTCAAATTTGTAAATTCATCACCATAATCCCAGTGGATGTGCATCTCTAGTTTACACATGTATTACAATGGTGCATCTATGTCTAACCTCATGTTTTACCAAATAAATTTAAAATTAAATATATATAGTGATATTAGAGAAATGGTAATTTTAAACACTTATATACAAATACAAGATATTTTTCAATAACTGGGTGACAAGAAACCAATATAAAATAAGTCACTAGAGTGTCATTCTGGCCTTATCCAGTGTGGTTCAGTGGTTAGAGTGTTGGCCCTTCCACCAAAGTGTTGCCGGTTCTATCCCCAGCCCAGTCTAGGTGCATGTGCCTCTCCCACATCAGTGTTTCTCTCTCTCTCTCTCTCTCTCTCTCTCTCTCTCTCTCTCTCTCTCTCTCTCCTCCTCCTCCCTCCTTCCCTCTCCCTCCTTCTTCCCTTCTCTCTCTTTCCCTCCCTCCACTCCATATAAAATCAATGGGGTCGGGGGGCGAAAATAAAGTGCAATTCTGGACCTTTTTCTAGCCAGAGTCTATTTGAGAACTAGTTGATATATAGATATACACATAATAATTTAAGTTAAATATCTGAGGGCTCTGTAATCCTGGAATTAAAAGTGCATGTACACTGACTTTCCATCTGGTACCAACACTCACATTGCTGAAGAGCAAGTGCATGATGCCTTCCTCTTTCATAGCCCAGGTAAGTTCATGCCTCAGAGGAAGGAAAAGCACAGCATAAACAACTAACACAACTGAAACTTCCTACCTTTCCCAGAAAATCACACCCAGGTTTCTAATTAGCCTGCTGTGTTTAAATGGAGGAAGCCTGATCTAATTATGGGGTTTCTTTCCTTTTAAAGTGTGGCTCAGTGCAAGATGGGACTCATTACAAGGGGTGATATACCCGCCAATAAAGTCTAGCAGATTGCACATTAGCACCAGGTAATGAAGTAAATATACAAGACACACACAATCACAGGTTCCAAATTAAGCTTCTAATCAATCAGACACTGAAGGTAAGACAGTTTCTAAGCCAAATGATGTTCTCAGTATTCGTGCACACAGGGGTTGGGGGGAATGAGGAGAGATAAGCCAGAAAGACTTTCTGCAATAAGTAAAATACGTTACACAGTATTTAAGGAGAGAGGGAGACACAGGAAGTTGAGAATCTGATGGTCACTAAAGGGAAATAGTCCAGACACATGGCATTGCTCTCAGAGAAGGGAAGAAAGAAAGAACTCAAAGACGGGAGTGAAGAAAAACTGACATTAGGCTTCCTGGGAATAAGTTCAGATAACTTTTTGAGTTCAAAAATTGAAAAAAATGGGCAAGGAATGCATGTTACTCTGCCGGAGGGTTTGGGTGTACAGAATGCGAACATGAGGCTGGATCTGTAGTAGAACGAGAACATCGAGGTAAACTCCTGGGGACCAGGAGTGGGTGTTGGTGTTCAGTGCAGCCGTCATGGAACTTTGGGCAGCAGGAAGGAGGACGGGTGCTGGCGGAGCTCGGTGGGGGAGAAGGGCAGTGACGGAGCATCTGAGTGGCAGTTCCAGCAGCAGCTCTAGAAGATACGACACCCAGGACTGCACTGTAGGCGACACAGGAAAGTGTCAGGGGATTATATGAAAGAGCAGCAGGCTAGTACAGCCGCATGTACATGACAGTCAACAGAGAGAAGCTCTGAAATCACTCCAGGTCCTTCACGGAGCTGCCGGGAAAATGACAGTGTTTATTCAGGTAGCTGGATGTTGTACAAGTAAGAAAAGTAGGAGAAACTCCAAGGGAATCTGTCTTCATCTGGAACTGAATCTGACAACAGGGCACCAGGTCAAACCTGAAGTAAGCGTATGGTGTGAAAACTGGACACACTCCCAGACATGAAAAAGCCAAAGGAGCTCATCGCCACCAAACCAGCATGACAAGAAGTGGTAAAGGGACTTCTTTAAGGATAAATACTAGTAAATAAATAAATATAATGAGATGGCAATAACCTCATACCTATCAATAATTCTTTACATGTAAATAGATTAAATGTTGCAATTAAAAAACATAGGGTGGCTACATGGTAAGGAAAATGAGGCCCATATATACACGGAGTGGCCGGATTATCACGACCACCCCATCAGTACTTCGTTGGGCCACCTTTTGCCTTCAATACTGCGGCGATTCTTCTTGGCATTGACTCCACGAGATGTTGAAAGGTGATGCGAGGAATCTGACACCATCCTGATGAACAGCACTGTCCAGTTCTATGAGATTTGATGGTTGTGGAACCAGCTGCCTGATGGCTCTTTTAACTTCATCCCACAAATGCTTAACTGGATTGAGAGCTGGTGATTGTGGGGGCCACCTAAGCAAGGTAAAGTCTCCCTCATGTTCTTGAAACCACTCCTGCACAATACGAGCACCGTGGCATGGCGCATTGTCTTGTTGGAAGAAGCCATCTCCATTGGGATTCACCATCGACATGATAGGATGAATCTGATCAGCAACGACACTTAGGTATGTTGTGCTATTCAGATGTTGTTCCACATGAATTAAAGGGCCCCAATAATGCCAGGAAAACATGCCCCAAACCATAACACTGCCCCCAGCAGCTTGACAGGTTGTACTCATGCATGTGGGGTGCATGCTTTCATGCTGTTTCTGCCAAATCCTCCCTCTGCCATCTGCATGATGCAACTGGAAACGTGATTTATCGGACCACATGACTTTTTCCCAATGCTCGACTATCTAATCCTTGTGTTCCTGTGCAAATTGGAGATGTTTTATCTTGGTAATTGCAAACAGCAAAGGTGTTCAAACAGGCCTTTGGCTTCCAAATCCCATATGCAGTGTACGGCTAATTTGCCTACAAACATCAGGTGGTCATAGTAATCAGGCCACTCAGTGTATATGCTGCCTAATAGAGACCTACTTGAGACTGAAAGACACACAGGCTCTGTGTCTAAAGAAATGGGAAAAGGTATTCATGCTAACAGAGATGGAAAAATCCTGGGGTAGCAATATTTATATCAGACAAAATAGATGGCAAACAAAGGCTATAACAAGAGCCCAAGAAAGACCCAGCAATTTCACTTCTTGGTATTTATCTGAAGAAACCCAAAACACGAATTTGAAAAGACATATACATCCATATATTCATTGCAGAATTATTTACAATAGCTGAGATATGGAAGCAACCCAAGTGTCCATTGATAGACACATGGATAAAGATGTGTTTCATATACTCAATGGAATATTGCTCAACGATTTTTTTTAAAAAGGTGAAATCTTGCCATTTCTGATGAAATGGATGATTGTAACAGGTGTTGTGCTAAGTGAAATAACTCAGAGAAGACCAAATACTGTATGATTTCACTTTATGTGGAATTTAAAATCTATATAAATAAAAATGTAAATGTTCATTTGTTCAAAATCTCAAATTTCCAAAAGTTCTTCACCGATTGCTTTGAAAATTTGACACAATGTTGCATTCGAATAAGCACATGTTTTTATATACCTACATTATATAGATGTAATACCTGTGACAGGTAAAAACATGCTTTTTTGAAAAACAGCATCATCTGTTGGACATAAAAGCAGCACACGCTATGAACTTAACAATATTATTCAGTCTAACATTCAAAGCCAGGCATCACATACAAGTCCATTGACACTGTTTTGGAAGCAGGGAAGTGGTTAATTATACAACAGAATTTTGGAATTCACTCGATCTGCCAGGGATGCCACCGCATGTACTGCAATTGAAAATCAGCATGCCAATTATCATATTGCGAAATATCAACCAGCACAGGGCTGGGCCTCGGGCCATGGCTGGGCTGGGGCTGGGGATGCAGGTGGCCACTGCAGTCCCCCCCATGCCAGCAGCCAAGGGCTCGCAGGGAGTGTGGCAGGTGAGGGCGAGGGAGCTTCCTCTGCTCCTTTTTCCTCCGGCTTTTGGGTGACTCGGCGAGAGTCCCTGCTGGCAGGAGTCAGGAGCGGCAGGGCCTCTTCGGGCGTGAGGCATAGGGTGTGGGGTGCGGGGTGCGGGCCGCCAGTGGGTGCAGAGGTGCAGGCCGGCACTGGGGGGCAGGGCAGCTGCAGAGGTGCACATGTGCAAGGCCAGACCAGGGAGTGGTAGTGTGCCAGGGGCAGCTGCCTGGGAGGGCGCATTGTATACCCACAAACATTGTACAATTAAACATATTAGAAATGTGCTCTTTCTCTTTTCTTTCTTTTCCATTTAACCAGACTAAGCCACAGCAATGCATGGCCGGGTACAGCTAGTACAAAATAAATGAACAAAGAAAACAGAAACAAACTCGTAGAGACAGAGAACACGTTGATGGTTGCCAGGTTAGGGGGGCTAGGAGGGTTGAGGGAACTGGGAGCTGCCATCTTATGGCTGTGGGCACCACCATCTTGTGAGGGCATGACAGTCGATTAGCATATTACCTCTTTATTATATAGCAGCGGTTCTCAACCTGTGGGCTGCAACCCCTTTGGCAGTTGAACAACCCTTTCACAGGGGTCGCCTACAGACCATCCTGCATATCAGATATTTACATTGCAATCCATAACAGTAGCAACATTACAGTTATGAAGTAGCAACAAAAATAATTTTACGTTTGAGTGTCACCACAACATGAGGAACTGTATTAAAGGATTGCAGCATTAGGAAGGTTGAGAACCATTGTTATCTACTCTAATAAAAGAATACTATTGAAATTAACCATCTCTCCAGGATGTCTAAGCCACACCCAACAGCCAAGCCACACCTATCAGACAATCAGAGCGGCTGTATGCAAATTAACCCAGCCAAGATGGAGGCTGCAGCCACACACTGAGCAATGGTGGCTGCGGACATGGGGACCAGGGGGCGTGGCAAGCCAGACCCACCTGGGAATCCCCAGCCGCTGCCCTGGCTGGGCCTGTGCTCGGCTGTGGACCTGGGAACCAGGGGGTGCAAGCCATCAGGGACCCCACAGGCGGCGCCCAGCAGCGCCTGCTTGCCCATCTCCATGGTGTGGAGCAGACAGGCCCAGCAGAGAGCAGAGAACCATGTGGAGTGGACCCAAGCCATCAGTAGCACATCTCCTGAGTGCTCCCGAATTGGATAAAGTGGAGGTCCGGCTGAGGGACCTCCCCACTTGCCCTCCCCCTCCCTCACCCCCACCGTCACCCCACCTACCCGTGCATGAATTTCGTGCACTGGGCCCCTAGTATAGGATATAAATGTCTAATTCCTGCAACCAATAGGGTATTGTGTATCAAATGTAATTGAAAAATAAAAATTTATTTTTTTTAAAAAAAGGAAACAACACAAATCATGAGTGTGAGGGGGAGAGCGCAGTCAGGACCCGCCCATCCTCGGCTGCCACGTTACCGGTCAGCGCAGCCTGCGAGTGCAGAGGTCCATTCCTGCCTTTCATTCTCAGTGATGCAAACCGGTCCACTCCCAATATGGTTTCTAATCATTAAACTTAATAGATAAATCCCTGGCAAAGGCCTACTGTGTCTCCTGGTTGACTGTTTCATCTGGATATTTTGTACACAAAGGCTGCCTTAGCTAACACTCTCAGAAGTACCTTCTGTTCTCGGCGGATCAAACTTTTAACCAAGTTTGAACTAAACAGGGAAAGAACTTCAGTCTGTAACCCTAAGCAGCTTCCCCCAGCTAAATCAGATGAGCGGATAAGAGGATGAGGACACCTTCTGCCACATTTAGCATGAAACTTTACAAGGGCATGTGCAGCTTTTCATCTTCATTCTTGTGTGTAATTGAACAGGGGAATCCACATTGGGGAGCGTACGGAAGAAAACATCTAGGGAAAGGTCAGGGTGCGGGGAAGGACCCGAAAGAGAGAGACTGTGTACTGATGTGTCGCCATGAGCTGTGACCTGAAGGACAGTTAGGATCTGGCCAAGCACACAGTGTCCAGAAAGCACACTGGAGATAAACAGAACTCGATGTGTCAAAGCTTCAAAGAGAACAAAGAGCTGGGAGCCCAGTGGAGTGTCAGAGAGGCTAGAGCAGGAGGGGTAAAGAGGGGAGGGCGAGAGAGGAGCTGGGGAGAAGCCTGGACCATGGGAAGGACTTGAATTATAGTCTAACTACAATAAGAAGTCAGTCGTAGGAATAAAGCAGAGGTTTTATAAGAAAAACGATCGTCCAGCTGGTGTGGCTCAGCGTTGATCCAGGAACCAAGGGGTCCCCGGTTTGATTCCCAGTCAGGGCACATGCCCAGGTTGCGGACTCGATCTCCAGTGGAGGGCGTGCAGTAGGCAGGTGATTAATGTCTCTCTCTCATCGCTGTCTCTCCGTCACTTCCCCTTCCTTTCTCTCTAAAAATCAGTAAAAAAGTTCTCATTAAAGAAGAAGAAAAAGATGGCAGAAAAGCATAAAAATAGAAGCAAGGAAAGCAGAAAACATTGCTGTAGTCCAAGAGAGAGAGCGGCAGCTTGGACCGGTCAGGGGTGAAGTGGGGAGTAGGTGATGACAGAAGGAGGATTTACCTGGGAGGGTCAAGCCAAGGCTCAGGAGAGGAACACATAATGGAGGGAAAGGCTAAGATGTCCGCCTTGGGCCTAAGTGGGGTACAGGTGGCAGCAGTGAATGCATCTCAAGAATTCAGTGCTGAATACGGCACATTTGAACTGTTTGTGGCTCAGGTGAGCGATAATGCTATAGGCTGTGTATCTGTACTAGAGAAATAATTTGAGGGCAGGCGTCTGAAAGGCTGTGGAAGCTATCAGCATGGAATGAGGTGAGAACTGGATGCAAAGACAGGAGGTCCAGGACTTAGCCCGGACAGGGACTTAGAAAGGTCAGGCAGGCAGGAGGGAAACCTGGAGGAGGTGCGATCAACCCCCTTTTCATACACAAATAGAACGTTTCTAGAACAAGTGTTTAGGCCACAGGAAAATCTCAATGGATGATTAAATTTTGAACATTTTTTTTTAGTAAACTGATATAACACTATAAATTTCAAAACCTCAAAAACATGATTAGCAAATAAGAAAGTGTTATAGATTGGGCTTTTCTTCAAATTAAAGACTTCTGTTCTGGCCCAGTTGGTGTAGCTCAGTGGTTGAGTGTAGACCCAGGAAAAAAGAGGTCACAGGTTCGATTCCCAGTTAGGGCACATGCCTGGGTTGCCGGCTTGATCCCCAGTGTAGGGTGTACAGGAGGCAGCCCATCAATGATCTCTCTCATCATTGACGTTTCTATCTCTCTCTCCCTTCCTCTCTCTGAAATCAATAAAAATGCCAATCATAAAGACCAAAAGAAGGGGTAAAAAAGAAAAAGCTGTCTCATGATTAAATATTGCTGTATGTTTTGGATATACGTAATTAAGAATCACATAAAATGTAGTTTTCAAAAATGAATGTAGGGTGTCTGACTAGTTGCTGATGATTTGAACTCGGGTAAGGGTGTCTGACTAGTTGCTGATGATTTGAACTCGGGTAAGGGTGTCTGACTAGTTGCTGATGATTTGAACTTGGGTAAGGGTGTCTGACTAGTTGCTGATGATTTGAACTCGGGCAAGGGTGTCTGACCAATTGCTGATGATTTGAATTTGGGTAAGGGTGTCTGACTAGTTGCTGATGATTTGAACTTGGGTAAGGGTGTCTGACTAGTTGCTATCTTTTCTCTAGTTCACCTTGTGAAGTTTCTTATGGAAGAAAAATAACATGGGGTTTGAGTGAAGCTTCTGGGTGGTTAAGGTAACACCAACTGAAGCATGTGGTGAGCCATGAAGTGGTGTGTGAAAGGTAATGTTGGATCGTATTTCACCCCTCTGCGGACGTGAGTTAGAGAGGCGGGAAACCAAATGGTTAAAAAGGCTAAGGATATAGTCAAGTCACCTTTTGCAAGACCAGCATTGAACAAAATTAAAGCCTGAACGAAAAGAACCTTGTCTCTTCCGTGTGTGGACTGTAAGGGAAGGTCTCTCTCACGGAGTGGCCTGGGAGGGTCCGCAGATCCTTTGGAGACACACACCTCTGCCTTCACTTTTCATCCTGCTACTGAGAGCACCTGCCTCTGTTTCTCACCCAGCCCCGCCCAGTTGTTGAGGCTCAATCATGTTAGATCGGATGGTCATGTCTCCCCCTCCCACTGTGGATGCTTTCGTGGAAGATCTGATTGAAGAGAGTTTCACAGTCAAGCAATGTTTGCTCGATAAGGCACAGAGAGGCAGCTTCAATTTTATTTAAAAGCAGACATAAAAAATGGCGTAAAATGTAGAAATAGGACAGAATAGGGCTAAAGTAAAATGATGCTTAGCATTTAAGAATACTTAAACTTTTCATTTTTAAATAAATTATATTAAATATTTTTTTATTTTCAATTTTATTCTCCTCGCTTCAGCTTTTTCAAAGATATAGTAATAACCTTTATAGTCATAATGAAAATGACTGTAATGCCTTACATTTATGTTATGTTAAGCTCTGCTTAAAATCCTATACTGCCATCACAATAAAGTTTAAACGTCTTAACACATCTCACGTTTATTGTTCTGTATCCAACACTCTCTAGGGTCTTGTGCTCTGTGCTCCAGCCGTTCCCAGCTGCACTAATCCTGGGACTATGGGGTGTTCTCTTCAGCCTCGGGTCTTCTTGTATGTTCTCTCTCAATCTGCCTTTTCTGTTGATGCTTATTCATCCTTCAAATCTTGACTTAAAAAACACCGTCTCTCCTGGCCTTCCCATTTGCATTCGATGATCTTCTTTCGTGCTGGCTTTCAAAGAACTTAGCACTGTCGTTGTCAGGTCTGTCCAACGCTGTGAGCAGTGCGCCCTTATTGTCTGGTCCCATGCCGGACACACACATAGGCGGCGATCAGTAAATGCTTTTGAACCCATGAATGGATGAATGGATGAGGTAGACACGGTATCTTATTTTTCAGAGGATTAATTGACCTGTTTAGGCATCATCCTTCAGTCACCCAGCAAATGTTCTTGTGGATCTGTTCTGGGCAGGAACAGTGCTGGGCACTAAGCGGTACATTTGTGGACAGAGTGTTTGTGTCCTGGGGCTACACCAGGTCCTCTGAGCCTTGTCGTTACTGGCGTGTGGGCCCTTCCTTGGTGGGCAAGGCTCTGTCCTGTACACTAAAGGGTGTTCAGCAGCATCTGTGGTCGCTGCCCACGAGCTGCCAATAGCTCCCCAGTTATGGCAACCAAGAATGTCGCCAGCCTTTGCTAAATGTGTTCTGGAGGTCAAAACGCTCTTGGTGAGAACACTGGGTCACAGGTGTTGGGTGACACAGGCGTGAATTGGGATGGAGAGGAGGTGTTGTGAGGGAAGAGGTACGAGGTGGCAGGTGTGTGTGTAGCATGGAGTCCAGGAACTCACTTGGGAATGAGGGAGCAGAGCGACTCTTCAAACAAGTACAACGTGGCTCCTGCTTCTTGGAGGCAGGTGTGGAGGTGACGCGTACATGAGGGCAGGTTGTGAAAGCAGGGAGGGCGTTGCAGTAGGCAGATTAGAGCCAGGGCCGGTTCCTGAGCAAGATTTAAATGAGTGCTTGAATGCCATTGAATCAAAAGATTTAGTCTTGGTCAGTGGCACGATAAGAAGACCAGAAGGCAGTTTTGGTAATCCAGGTAAGGGGCTGAGGCCTGGACCAAGCTAGTCTGAATGCGGAAGGCGAAACGGGGAGCTGCAAACAAGAGAACTCAGTAATCTATGGATTATTCTCTCTCTTTTGTGTTTTCATCCAAACATTCTGTAAAGTTTGGGTTTAAGGAAAGTAATGCGACTATAGAAAATGAAACGATTGAAAAAAAAGAAGTGTTAAAGATAAAGAAAATTGAACTAATATAAAGAATTTTTTCTTCTGGACCAGTCATTCTCAAACCTGACTTTATTTTCAAAACCTGAGATTTTAGCCCAGCGGGCGTGGCTCAGTGGTTGAGCGCCGACCTATGGACCAGGAGGTCACGGTTCGATTCCTGGTCAGGGCACAGGCCCAGGTTGCAGGAGGGACGTGCAGGAGGCAGCGAGCAGTGATTCTCTCTCATCATTGATGTTTCTCTCTCTCTCTCTCTCTCCCTCTCCCTTCCTCTCTGAAATCAATAAAGATATTTATTAAAGAGAAAAGAAAAGAAGGGAACCTGAGGTTTTAAGATCCTGATGCTTGAGGCCACCCCCAGAGAAGCTGACTTCCTGGCCAGCGAGAGGCCCTCTGTCAGTGGGTTCTGCTGCCCCCACCTGCGGTCTCGGGTCTGCCCTTGCCTGTGACTGTCTTCGCCTGAGGCCGTTGCCACACGGCCTCAGCAGGTGCACCGCTGGCAGTGGCATCCACAGCCGTGAGCATGGCCACCACCTCTCCTCGCCTGGGCTCTGCACTCATGAGGACTTCTGTGGCCTCCTTTTCCTTTGGAAAGTTAGCAGCCTCATAAGGAGTTCATTTATCACTCTGGCATCACCCCATTCCAGCATTCCTTCCTACCCGCGACAGTTTCCACACCGTGAGCCCGTAGAAAGCGTTTCAGAAAAACATTGTGGTTTGTTTCCTGTGAACTCTGTTTTTCCTTTTCTTTCGGAACGCAGAGGAAGCAGAGTATGAAGAGAAAGAAGAGCTGTTTTTTATTTCCCTCCGTTGATACATTTTAAACAAGGATTTCTTTGAAGGAATGTTAAGGATGACATCATGATGTTTTTGTGCCCCTGCCCCGCCCCTGCCAGCAGGGCAGCATGCCTTCCCCATGAGGTCAGTCTTTCCTGAGGCGTCATGTGACTGGAAAGTAATATGAGAACAAGATGCCGACAAGGGTCTGACTTTATTATGGGAAACCAGCAGCATTCTGCTCAGAAGTGCAGGATAGAGGCGGCATTGTCCTCCGATTAGAAATGTTCTCATGGTGTTTGCAATGTACTCTTAATTATGCAAATTTACAAGGGCACAGTCACATTTTTCTAGAATGCTAAAAATTAGGGTTCAGCCTGGCCAGTGTGGGTCAGTGGTTGAGCATCGTCCTTTGAACCAGGAGATCAGGGTTCAATTCCCAGTCAGAGCAAATGCCTGGGTTGTGAGCTCAGCCTCCTGTAGGGAGTGTGCAGGAGGCAGCTGATCCATGAGTCTCTCTCATCATTGATGTTTCTCTCTCTTTCCTCTCTGAAATCAATAAAAAAATATATTTTTAAAAAATTAGAATTCAATTTGAACCTGTAATCGACAGGAATTATCTGTGTTAACGCATACTCTCAATTGCCTTTATATAATTGTTTTAAATCAATTCTTTGTGGTCAAATTCTCTTTTTATGTAATTGGTGGAAAAAAAACATTTTCAAGGATAAATTGTTCTATATCATAAAAGGCTAATATGCAAATTATCCCCTCGACTGGGAGTGCAACCAGGAGTTTGACCAGGGGGTGGGGCTGGCCTGCCAACTGCCTTCAGCTCCTCCCCCGGCTGGCCCAGCCCAATTGGCCTTGATGGGGGTGAGCCAGCTGGACCCCACCCATACACGAATTTGTGCACTGGGCCCCTAGTAGTTTTATAAAAATGCAAATAGAACCAGGTCAACCCCTTACTTGAACCATTCTGTCTCTGCATTACTTTTGGTCTAAGTTCTAGTCATCGTAGGCTGGCCTGTGGGGCTTCCTGCCTCTCTTGTTTGCTGGCTCCTGTCCCTCTGTCTCCTAGATGTCCTCACGCTGCTCTTCTTTCCTCCCTCATGGCACTGTCCTCCAGCCTTAGGCCGGGAGCCACCAGGCCCTGGATAGCCACTCCCTCGGTTAGCTTCCCCTGAGCTCATCCCTTGCTTAGAGACGACGCGCTCGCTATCCTGACAGACTGGGGCAGGGACCCCCATCGTCAGTTGTCTGAGGACTTTCTTTCACTGTCAGAAATTCTCTTTTGAGGTCACCGAAATGCTGGGTGTTCCCTCACCTCTATCTCACTGTTCTCCCCACGATGAAGCATCTTAGATGTCAAACTGACAGTGAAGGGAGTAAGTGCAGTGAGTATGGAGAGAGAGCAGAGAGGGGACTAGCTGCAAGGCCTGCTTGTCCAGGAGACGGAGAAATAGTATACATCGTGTCTGCCACAGGACAGGAGATTCTCCAATTCCAGGGTGATTCTGATCTCAAATTCAGTGCCTTTTATGAACTTGAGTGAAAAACTAACTAACTCTCTAAACTCTGACACCCTTTTCCTACTTAATATTGGATTCTTTTTTAATATATTTTTATTGATTTCAGAGAGGAAAGGTGAGGGAGAAAAGGACATAGAAACATCCATGATGAGAAAGAATCATTGATTGGCTGCCTCCTCCTGCACACACCCCACTGAGGATGGATCTCACAACCCGGGCATGTGCCATGACCAGGAATTGAACCATGACCTCCTGGTTCATAGGTCAAGGCTCAGCCACTGAGCCCTGCGGTTGGGCTGATATTGGATTCTTACCCTCGAGGAGGCTGCCCTCCCAAGAAGGTGACAGGAATATAAATAAGGAAGTCTGTATGGAGGAGGGCAGAGCTGAATGAAATGAGTTTTGAGAAAGTTTAGCAGAAACAAGTAAATACTGCCATTCTGCAGACTCCCTTACATTGCAGATAGCAGTCCTCACAGCGACTTTTTTATCTAATCTAATAAAAGAGTAATATTGAAATTGACCATTTCTATGGGATGCCTAAGCCATGCCCACCAGCCAATCAGAGTGGCTGTATGCAAAATAACCCAGCCAAGATGGAGGCCGGCAGTCACAGACCTGGAGTAAACAAGCAGCTTTCTTTGGACCAGGAGTAAACTGTTTGCTGGCCGGCTGGGCCTCTCTGTGCTCCAGGAAACATTGTTGCAATTATAGAAGCCTCAGAGCTGAAGCAAACAGCAGGTCTGGGCCCGACTACTAAGGCAACATTCTTTCAATTATAGAAGCCACAGAGCTGAAGCAGACAGGAGGCTTCGTTACCTCAGCTTAAAGGAACAGTATCAATTATAGAAGATAAATAAACCCTAGAAACCTGCTTCCAGCCAGCCTTGCTGGGACATTGGGTCAATGGGAGCTGTAGGCAGCCTGAAAGCCTAAAAACAGCCATCAGCCCCTCACCCAGGCTGGCCAGGTTCCCCAGTAGGGGCCCAAAACCTGAAGGGACTGTGGACAGCCTAAAAATGCCCCTCAGCTCCTCACCCAAGCTGGCCACACCCCAATGGGGTGAGGGTCCACACTAGGGGCTTGGCCAGCCTGCAAACAGCCATCAGCCCCTCACCCAGGCTGACCAGGCATGCCAGCAGGTAGACATCCCCAGAGGGGTCCCAGACTGTGTGAGAGGGCACAGGCCGGACTGAGGGACCTGCCGAGTGCACAAAAATTTGTATATTTATATTTAAGAATTAATAAAATCAAAGCGCCAGATTTTAGACTCTTTTGTGACAAACACAAGCTACAATTATGATGTTCTTGACTCTTAGTCCAATATCAACATTTGGACACATTCTTTATCCCACTTTCTAAGTTATTTTTTAAAAATGTGCTATGATGTTCCCATTGACTCTCAATGACAATAACAACAACGTTACGTCTTCACCAGCCACTGAGCTGGTGCCTGTTTATGTAATAACACAGTGTGACCCTCTAAGGCAGGTTTCCCTGTGGCCTCGTCTCCACAGCATCGGAGGGTCGGGAGCTGCTTTTCCTGCCTGTTTGGCTCGGCTCAGAAGTCCCACATCGAGCTGTCGGCGGAAGCAGCAGGAGGGAAAGCACAGTCTGGCAACTTCAGGTTCTGACAGTGCCCAGTGCAATGTGAGCCCAAGGCCACAGTGTCTGCTCAGAGAAACCCCCCCTCCCCTGACTTTAACATTCACAGCTCATCTGGCATGTGGAAAACTGATGCAATGAGGAGAGAAGAGGGCAGCTTTCACCTGAGATAAGCTGTGCCCGAGGTTCTGTTCAGGTCAGCAGACCTGCACTACATTCTGTACAAATTTCTATATAATAAAACCCTAATATGCAAATCAGCCAAACAGCAGAACAACCAGTCTCTATGACACGCACTGACCACCTGGGGGCAGACGCTCAATGCAGGAGCTGACCCTGGTTGGGAGGCAGTCTTGCATTGAGCGTCTGCCCACCGAGAGGGAGGCGACCGGTGCCAGTGATTAGGGGGTGGGGCCAGCTGGCAGGCAATGCCAGGCCACCAGCCAAGGTGGGTGCTAGTGGAGGCCTCCTGATTGCCCTGCTCCCTGGTCACCC